>CAXKVI010000146.1:0-122444 GCA_964058755.1 Campiglossa producta
ATTTGGATGTTTGGATATTTGGATGTTTGGATGTCCAGACATTAACTTCTGTTCCTCAATAACGTGAGAATGGCCATGCTAGGGACCGATACTTTTTCGATTTTTTTGTTTTTCCATTTAACTCTCTCTGAGTACACTTGACCTAAACTTATGATATTTCGCATACAGGTGTAGAAACTTCGAACAATATGGGTATCAAACGAAACTGGAAGGTGCCAGGTCTCATTTGGACTTCGATATATTTCGATAAACTTATCGATAACTGAGTTATCAGTCGAAATCAGATTGCCCAGAAACCATAAATATTCCCCACAATATGGGTACCAAATGAAAGGAGATGACCCCAGGTTTCATTTGGACTTCGATATATTTCGATAAATAACCTGTATGCGAAATATCATAAGTTTAGGTCAAGTGTACTCAGAGTTATATGGAAAAACAAAAAAATCGAAAAGTATCGGTCCCTAGCATGGCCGGACCCCCTATAGCACCTTCCAGACTATTAGTTGTCTGCCTACCAAATTTCAACAAAATCCGTCTTGCCATTCTCACGTTATTGAGGACCAGAAGTAAACTTCTGGACAACCAAACATCCACATATCCAAACATCCAAACATCCAAATATCCAAATATCGCTACATTCACATAATAATATTAGTAAGATATTTATATTATATTATTGAATACTGAAGCATTTACCAAGGGTATTTAAAATTTTCAAAATTCCCATCAATAGGGAAAGGTAGATTGATTAAATAATTTGAGGTTTTTGGGCGATCACGTTTTGACCGATAACTCAGTTATCGATAAATATATCGAAATACATATATCGAAGTCCATATGAAACCTGGAGCCATCCCTTTTCGTTTGATACCCATACTGTTGGCCAATTTTAAGGCGTTTGAGCCATCTCGTTTTCACCGATAACTCAATTATCGATAAATTTATCGAAATATATTGAAGTCCAAATGAAAACTGGGCCATCCCCTTTCGTTTGATACCCATATTGTAGGGCAATTTTATGGATTTTTCACCGATAACTCAGTTATCGATAAATTTATCGAAATATATCGAAGTCCAAATGAAACCTGCGGCCTTTCCCTTTCGTTTGTTACCCATATTGTAGGGCAATTTTAAAGTTTTTGGGCAATCACATTTTCACCGATAACTCAGTTATCGATAAATTTATCGAAATATATCGAAGTCCAAATGAAACCTGGTGTCATGCCCTTTCGTTTGATATCCATATTGTAGGGCAATTTTAAAGTTTTTGGGCAATCACATTTTCACCGATAACTCAGTTATCGATAAATTTATCGAAATACGCTGAAGTCCAAATAAAACCTGGTGTCATGCCCTTTCGTTTGATACCCATATTGTTTGCAATTTTAAGGTTTTTGGGCAATCACATTTCCACCGATAACTCAGCTATCGGCAAATTTATCGAAATACGCTGAAGTCCAAATGAAACCTGGGGCCATGCCTTTTCGTTTGATACCTATATTGTAGGGCAATTTTAAGGTTTTTATTCAATAACATTTTCACCGATAACTCAGTTATCGATTAATTTATCGAAATATATCGAGGTCCAAATGAAACCTGGGGCCATGCCCTTTCGTTTGATACCCATATTGCAAGGTAATTTTAAGGTTTTTGTTCAATAAAATGTTCACCGATAACTCAGTTATCGATCAATTTAACGAAATTTATCGTGGTCCAAATGAAACCTGGGGCCGTTCCCTTTCGTTTGATACCCATATTAAAGGGTAATTTTAAGGTTTTTGTTCAATAAGATTTCACCGATAACTCATTTATCGATAAATTTATCGAAATATATCGAAGTGCAAATGAAACCTGGTGTCATGCTCTTTCGTTTGATACCCATATTGAAGGGTAATTTTAATGTTTTTGGGCAATCACATTTTCACCGATAACTCAGTTATCAATAAATTTATCGAAATACGCTGAAGTCCAAATGAAACCTGGGGCCATGCCCTTTCGTTTGATACCTATATTGTAGGGCAATTTTAAGGTTTTTATTCAAAAAGATTTTCACCGATAACTCAGTTATCGATTAATTTATCGAAATATATCGAGGTCCAAATGAAACCTGGGGCCATTCCCTTTCGTTTGATACCCACATTGAAGGGTAATTTTAAGGTTTTTGTTCAATAACATTTTCACCGATAAATTTATCGAAATATATCGAAGTCCAAATGAAACCTGGTGTCATGCCCTTTCGTTTGATACCCATATTGTAGGGCAATTTTAAGGTTTTTGGGCAATCACATTTTCACCGATAACTCAGTTATTAATTTATCGAAATATATTGAGGTCCAAATGAAACCTGGGACCATTCCCTTTCGTTTGATACCCATATTGTAAGGTAATTTTAAAGTTTTTGCTCAATAAAATTTTCACCGATAACTCAGTTATCGATCAATTTATCGAAATATATCGAAGTCCAAATGAAACCTGGGGTCATCTCCTTTCGTTTGATACCGATATTGTGGGAAAATTTAAGGTTTCTGGGCAATCTCATTTCGACTGATAACTCAGTTATCGATAAATTTATCGAAATATATCGAAGTCCAAATGAGACCTGGCACCTTCCAGTTTCGTTTGATACCCATATTGTTCGAAGTTTCTACACCTGTATGCGAAATATCATAACTTTAGGTCAAGTGTACTCAGAGTTATATGGAAAAACAAAAAAAAATCGAAAAGTATCGGTCCCTAGCATGGCCGGACCCCCCAAAATTAAAAAAATAGCCTATACCTCCTTCCAGACTATTAGCTGTCTGCCTACCAAATTTCAACAAAATCCGTCTTGCCATTCTCACGTTATTGAGGAACAGAAGTAAACGTCTGGACATCCAAACATCCAAATATCCAAACATCGCTACATTCACATTATAATATTAGTAAGATATTTATATAATATTATTGAATACTGAAGCATTTACCAAGGGTATTTAAAATTTTCAAAATTCCCATCAATGGGGAAAGGTAGATTGATTAAATAATTTGAGGTTTTCGGGCGACCACGTTTTGACTGATAACTCAGTTATCGATAAATATATCGAAATATATGGAAGTCCAAATGAAAGCTGGGGTCATGCTCTTTCGTTTGATACCCATATTGTCGGGCAATTTTAAGGCTTTTGAGCCATCTCGTTTTCACCGGTTTCTCAGTTATCGAAAAATTTATCGAAATATATTGAAGTCGAAATGAAAACTGGGGCCATCCCCTTTCGTTTGATACCCATATTGTAGGGCAATTTTAAGGTTTTTGGGCAATTACATTTTCACCGATAACTCAGTTATCGATAAATTTATCGAAATATATCGAAGTCCAAATGAAACCTGGTGTCATGCCCTTTCGTTTGATACCCATATTGTAGGGCAATTTTAAGGTTTTTGGGCAATCACATTTTCACCGATAACTCAGTTATCGATAACTTTATCGAAATACGCTGAAGCCCAAATAAAACCTGGTGTCATGCCCTTTCGTTTGATACCCATATTGTTTGCAATTTTAAGGTTTTTGGGCAATCACATTTCCACCGATAACTCAGTTATCGATAAATTTATCGAAATACGCTGAAGTCCAAATAAAACCTGGAGAAATCCCCTTTCGTTTGATACCCATATTGTAGGGCAATTTTAAGGTTTTTGGGCAATTACATTTTCACCGATAACTCAGTTATCGATAAATTTATCGAAATATATCGAAGTCCAAATGAAACCTCCGGCCTTTCCCTTTCGTTTGTTACCCATATTGTAGGGCAATTTTAAAGTTTTTGGGCTGTCACATTTTCACCGATAACTCAGTTATCGATAAATTTATCGAAATATATCGAAGTCCCAATGAAATTTATCGAAATACGCTGAAGTCCAAATAAAACCTGGTGTCATGCCCTTTCGTTTGATACCCATATTATTTGCAATTTTAAGGTTTTTGGGCAATCACATTTCCACCGATAACTCAGCTATCGGCAAATTTATCGAAATACGCTGAAGTCCAAATGAAACCTGGGGCCATGCCCTTTCGTTTGATACCTATATTGTAGGGCAATTTTAAGGTTTTCATTCAATAACATTTTCACCGATAACACAGTTATCGATTAATTTATCGAAATATGTCGAGGTCCAAATGAAACCTGGGGCCATTCCCTTTCCTTTGGTACTCATATTGAGGGGTAATTTTAAGGTTTTTGTTCAATAACATTTTCACCGATAAATTTATCGAAATATATCGAAGTCCAAATGAAACCTGGGGCCGTTCCCTTTCGTTTGATACCCATATTGTAGGGCAATTTTAAGGTTTTTGGGCAATCACATTTTCACCGATAACTCAGTTATCGATAAATTTATCGAAATACGCTGAAGTCCGAATGAAACCTGGGGCCATGCCCTTTCGTTTGATACCTATATTGTAGGGCAATTTTAAGGTTTTTATTCAATAACATTTTCACCGATAACTCAGTTATCGATTAATTTATCGAAATATATCGAGGTCCAAATGAAACCTGGGGCCATTCCCTTTCGTTTGATACTCATATTGAAGGGTAATTTTAAGGTTTTTGTTCAATAACATTTTCACCGATAAATTTATCGAAATATATCGAAGTCCAAATGAAACCTGGTGTCATGCCCTTTCGTTTGATACCCATATTGTAGGGCAATTTTAAAGTTTTTGGGCAATCACATTTTCACCGATAACTCAGTTATCGATAAATTTATCGAAATATATCGAAGTCCAAATGAAACCTGGTGTCATGCCCTTTCGTTTGATATCCATATTGTAGGGCAATTTTAAGGTTTTTGGGCAATCACATTTTCACCGATAACTCAGTTATCGATAAATTTATCGAAATACGCTGAAGTCCAAATAAAACCTGGTGTCATGCCCTTTCGTTTGATACCCATATTGTTTGCAATTTTAAGGTTTTTGGCAATCACATTTCCACCGATAACTCAGCTATCGGCAAATTTATCGAAATACGCTGAAGTCCAAATGAAACCTGGGGCCATGCCTTTTCGTTTGATACCTATATTGAAGGGCAATTTTAAGGTTTTTATTCAATAACATTTTCACCGATAACTCAGTTATCGATTAATTTATCGAAATATATCGAGGTCCAAATGAAACCTGGGGCCATGCCCTTTCGTTTGATACCCATATTGCAAGGTAATTTTAAGGTTTTTGTTCAATAAAATGTTCACCGATAACTCAGTTATCGATCAATTTAACGAAATTTATCGTGGTCCAAATAAAACCTGGGGCCGTTCCCTTTCGTTTGATACCCATATTAAAGGGTAATTTTAAGGTTTTTGTTCAATAAGATTTCACCGATAACTCATTTATCGATAAAATTATCGAAATATATCGAAGTGCAAATGAAAGCTGGTGTCATGCTCTTTCGTTTGATACCCATATTGTAGGGCAATTTTAATGTTTTTGGGCAATCACATTTTCACCGATAACTCAGTTATCAATAAATTTATCGAAATACGCTGAAGTCCAAATGAAACCTGGGGCCATGCCCTTTCGTTTGATACCTATATTGTAGGGCAATTTTAAGGTTTTTATTGAATAACATTTTCACCGTTAACTCAGTTATCGATTAATTTATCGAAATATATCGAGGTCCAAATGAAACCTGGGGCCATTCCCTTTCGTTTGATACCCACATTGAAGGGTAATTTTAAGGTTTTTGTTCAATAACATTTTCACCGATAAATTTATCGAAATATATTGAAGTCCAAATGAAACCTGGTGTCATGCCCTTTCGTTTGATACCCATATTGTAGGGCAATTTTAAGGTTTTTGGGCAATCACATTTTCACCGATAACTCAGTTATTAATTTATCGAAATATATTGAGGTCCAAATGAAACCTGGGACCATTCCCTTTCGTTTGATACCCGTATTGTAAGGTAATTTTAAAGTTTTTGCTCAATAAAATTTTCACCGATAACTCAGTTATCGATCAATTTATCGAAATATATCGAAGTCCAAATGAAACCTGGGGTCATGCCCTTTCGTTTAATACCCATATTGTAGGGAAAGGCGTTTGAGCCATCTCGTTTTCACCGATAACTCAATTATCGATAAATTTATCGAAATATATTGAAGTCCAAATGAAAAGTGGGCCATCCCCTTTCGTTTGATACCCATATTGTAGGGCAATTTTAAGGAATTTTCACCGATAACTCAGTTATCGATAAATTTATCGAAATATATCGAAGTCCAAATGAAACCTCCGGCCTTTCCCTTTCGTTTGTTACCCATATTGTAGGGCAATTTTAAAGTTTTTGGGCTGTCACATTTTCACCGATAACTCAGTTATCGATAAATTTATCGAAATACGCTGAAGTCCAAATGAAACCTGGGGCCATGCCCTTTCGTTTGATACCTATATTGTAGGGCAATTTTAAGGTTTTTATTCAATAACATTTTCACCGATAACTTAGTTATCGATTAATTTATCGAAATATATCGAGGTCCAAATGAAACCTGGGGCCATTCCCTTTCGTTTGATACTCATATTGAAGGGTAATTTTAAGGTTTTTGTTCAATAACATTTTCACCGATAAATTTATCGAAATATATCGAAGTCCAAATGAAACCTGGTGTCATGCCCTTTCGTTTGATACCCATATTGTAGGGCAATTTTAAAGTTTTTGGGCAATCACATTTTCACCGATAACTCAGTTATCGATTAATTTATCGAAATGTGTCGAGGTTCAAATGAAACCTGGGGCCATTCCCTTTCGTTTGATACCCATATTGCAGGGCAATTTTAAGGTTTTAATTCAATAACATTTTCACCGATAACTCAGTTATCGATTAATTTATCGAAATATATCGAGGTCCAAATGAAACCTGGGACCATTCCCTTTCGTTTGATTTTAAGGTTTTTGTTCAATAAAATTTTCACCGATAACTCAGTTATCGATCAGTTTATCGAAATATATCGAAGTCCAAATGAAACCTGGGGTCATGCCCTTTCGTTTAATACCCATATTGTAGGGAAAATTTAAGGTTTCTGGGCAATCTCATTTCGACTGATAACTCAGTTATCGATAAATTTATCTAAATATATCCAAGTCCAAATGAGACCTGGCATCTTCCAGTTTCGTTTGATACCCATATTGTTCGAAGTTTCTACACCTGTATGCGAAATATCATAAGTTTAGGGCAAGTGTACTCAGAGTTATATGGAAAAACAAAAAAATCGAAAAGTAACGGTCCCTAGCATGGCCGGACCCCAAAATTAAAAAAAGAAATAGCCTATACCTCCTTCCAGACTATTAGCTGTCTGCCTACCAAATTTCAACAAAATCCTTCTTGCCATTCTCACGTTATAGAGGAACAGAAGTAAACGTCTGGACATCCAAACATCCAAACATCAAAATATCCAAACATCCAAATATCCAAACATCGCTACATTCACATTTATAATATTAGTAAGATTCCAGCTACAATTCAATTACAGTTTGAATGAAACTTAGTGAGTACCTTTAGAAAACAATCATGAAAATAGGCACATAAAAATATTTTAAAAAAAATTTACTTTATTCATTTGTTTATAACTTTTTTTTAAACAAATGTCAAATACGCGGTTTCTCTGCGCGATATTTTCGCAATTCAAATTTTGTAGTATTGTCCATAATATTGGTCTTCAATATGTGCAAAAAAATTTCAGTTTTTGTGTGGTGAGGTACACACTGCACCTGAACAAACAAGAGGTTGCATACAAATTTTTAAATACCCAGCTGTAATTTTCGGAACGGGATAACAAAGATATAGGCCCTAGGAGGATTTACCTAAAGTTTTTGCTTCCTTAGCTATTTACCTTACCGAATTATGTCAATTTATGTGATTTTCGAAATTTTCCATATCGAAAGTGGGCGTGGTCGGAAAGCGATTTCGTCCAATTACATCAGGTATGTTCGCTTTTATGCTAGTATACCTTGTACCAATTTCATCGTTCTACCGTATTCAGTTTAAAAGTTATGACCCGTGAAATTTTCAAATATGCCTCCCTGAAAAGTGGGCGATGCCACGCCTACTTTTAAAAATTTATCAAAAAATCATAATAGAATGACTAGGGGGTTCATCCTACCAAACTATATCATTTTAGCCATTTCCGTTACCGAAGTATGTCAATTTATGTGATTTTCGAAATTTTCGATATCGAAAGTGGGCGTGGTTGGAGAGCGATTTTTTCCAGTTTCATCAGGGATACTCCCAACGATACTAGTATGCTTTGTGCCAAATATCATCGTTCTATCGTAATCAGTTTAAAAGTTACGCCCAGTCGAATTTTCAAAAATGCCCTCTAAAAAGTGGGCGGTGCCGCGCCCACTATAAAATTTTTTTGGAAAAATCACAAAAGAATGACCGAACATTCATCTATAAAATTATATAATTTTAGCCATTTCAGCTGCCGATTTTCTATATCGAAAAAGGGGGCGTGATTATCATCCGATTTCGCCCATTTTCAATAGCAACCTTGGCCAGAAAATTTCATGCAAATATCTCAATTTTTACTCAAGTTATCGTGTACATAGGCGGATGGACGGACATGTCTTAATGAACTCCTCTTTTCAACCTAAGAACTTTCATATATGGAACTCTATATCTATCTCGATTATTGTGAGCCGTTACATACAAGCGTTATGTGAACAAAATTAATATACCCTTGTACTAGTACCAGTACGCTGGGTATAAAAATATGAGGACGCCATTACATTTGGAGCTCTCTCCTGATGGAAAATATGATTTTCTTTAAGTCCTAGCTGCTTTGGTTCTCGAGAAAATGAATTTTTTATGCATTTCCATGGATTTATTACTACAACGTTATTTAATTCCATTCTATGATGCATTGCGTTGTGTATATGTTTTATTAATTTATCTGCATTTAAATGGCTATTCACCCAGGCAAGGACACGTTTTAAATATGTCGTTATAGCGCGCTCACCAACTTCAACTCTTAATTGTTACTACTACCACCATCACACACACACTTATTAAATTTATTAGGGTGTACCACCCAACATTTTTTGTGGAATTTTTAAATTTTAGTTTTTTTCTAATTTTTATTATTTATAATAGTTTTTAAGTAATCCGATTAGTATAAGTTTGCTTGAATTATTTGAATTTTTTCTACCTTTAATTTTTCTTATTTCATATTCGTATAAGCGCCTCCACGTACATAGCTATATGCGTAGGCACTGAAGTGCACGCTGCCACTGTTAAAAATTTAATTTTTAAACTATTCGAAAAAAAATTTATTTTGCATATTTTTTTTAATTTTATAAAACCTTTTTTTTATTATAATTTTTATTCTTTTTGTTGTGCGCTCTTTGATCTCGCCTAGATCTCAAAACTAAATCCGATTTTTTTGCTTTCGAGACATTGTTGTTAAATTTTTGTGATAATTGTTTTTTAGTATTTCGCTTACACTTTCGCTCTTCATTTTTGCATTTTTTTATTTTTGATCCCTTTGGTCGTTTTTTTGCTTTTTTTAAATTTTTGTTGTGTTTTTTTATCAGGTTTTATCTACACTTACCACTTTAATCACTTTTAATGTTTTAAACACTTTTTCAATTCGATTCCGCGATTTTAGTTTTTTTTCTAAACTACTTAATTTACGCACCGCGAGGTCAAGAGGCCAAAGCCCCTAACCGTATCAGGGATAACTTTTGCCCTGTGTATGTTGTTTGTTTTTTTTTCTCTCATTTCTTTTCAGCTCGCAACGTCACTTTGGTACCAACGTGGACTGTAAAGCGGGGTGAGTGTTTTGCAAAGGTAAAAAAAAATACACATACACACATACACATACTTTCATATATATATATAGTTAGATTTTCTTACTCGGAGCGAGAATATCAATACACATGAATTTAATTACAAATTTATTAGAGAGAGGGCACACACACACATAACTAGATCTTTATTTTCAATTTTAGAGATTCACACATATCTTCAGACATTCTTAATTATATTTAAATGTGCGTTTGTGCACCAACAAGTTAGATACGCATTAGGCTGGTTGAATTTTAAGATTTTTTTTGAAGTTGTCGGTCGCCAATAAAAATTTGAATACCTTGTAAGCATTAGGATTAGAAAATAATGAATGGTAATTTTTGTATTAAAAATAAATTTTCAATTAGCGTAAGGGTTTTTCTATCTTGGAATATTTTTGAATAAAATTTATTAATTATTGAATATTGTAAATTCCAAAGAAAATTTCCGTTGAAGTATATGGGTTGATGATTTTAAAATTTTTTTGTGCAGAGTAACTGGGAAATGTCTGGCTAAGGACATATATTTGTTGGTGCAGGTCTTGCCCTCGTGGCAACTGATGGTAAGTTGGAGTAGTTGAGGCAATTATGAAAAGTAAGTAAGTACACATAGACGGACATTATTCAGGTTTAAGGGGACTCTACTCGGGAAGCGGAGCCATAGTAGAGTCAAAAGGCTGTTCACATCTCGTGAACAGGAGGGGTGGGAAGGCTCCATCTGACTCGGACAGGTTTTTCTCCCGCTTTTCTGTACTTCTATTTCCTTTTTTTGCGTATATTCTTTCCCCAGGCATGAATCCTAATTTTGCTTCGCAACTGTTGGGAAAGGAGAAGTGGCAAGAACTGCGCCCAAAGCCGACGAACCTCAGCCGGGCTACAATGCCAACCCGCCACTCCTCCTCTCCCGTACCAGGCAGTTACGTAACAATGGCGCCCAACGTTAATTTCTAATTTTCAGTTTCTAATTTTCAATTACTAGTACTTTCTTTTACTTTCCTTTATACTATTTTCAGTTTTCCTATCTCTTTCACTTTCGTAATTTTTCCTTCTCACGGACAGGGTTAGGGTCGCGAGGGCAACATCGCTTGTTGCAAGCAACGAGCGATATGTGCCTAAGTGACAAGACAATGGGGGGGGAGTGCTGGCGGTGATTTCTGTGTTCCTTTTAAGAACTCCAACGTTTGATAAAAGTGGTATCAGAAGTCATCGGCAGTCCTTTAAGACGACATTCTTTGTTTTTGTTTTTTTTTTGCATGCAACATTAGCTGCCATACGTATGGTCCAGCACTGTACGTGTGTGAGGTTTTTGTATGTCTGCAGGGGGTAAAGTAGATTAATAGGGTAAAGGGGGAATTGTGGCAACGACGTCTTGAGCCAGCATTAAGACGCTGTCGTGCCACATTCCATAGTTAAGAGGGGATTAGGTGACATAGACCTTGGACAGAATTATTCATACTTTGCTCAACTACCCACAGTATCAATCAGGGGAGGACAACACCCAATACACCAACAGTAACTCAACACACTTTTTGGAAAGTTTCGATTTCAAATTTTCTTTTGGAAATTCTTTAGAATATTTTTAGCTTCGGTATTTTTAAACTTCGTCTAGTCTAGTTTTATAACGGTCCAATTCTTTTGAACTTGTATATAAAAATAGTTTGTAAAAGTTTTTACGATAATTCCGTTAAAACGAAAATACCGTTAGTGGTCAAAATTTTTTGTATACAATTTTTTTTGATTTCATTTTACGAAATTAATTGCCTAGGACAATTTTGCCCTGAACATTCTCATAACTTTTATTCTTATTATCATTCCAAATTTTTGGGAATTTTAGTTAGGATTTTTTTTTGTTCGCCGAGTTTATTAGGTAGACATTTTTTTATACTATTTTTAATTTTATTTTTATTTCCTTGGGATTTTTAAGAAGTTTTTGAATTTTTGTTTTATAATTTTTTTCTTGAATTCTTATAATTTTTTTATTTTTAAATCCTTTTTTTTTAATTTTTTAATTTTTAACTACCTAGTTATTACCCTTTTATACCCATTTATATTACACACTATATATACATATGTACACTTATATATTGGATTCGTTTCTGCTTTGTTTATTTAGAATTTTTTTGTATTGGCAAAAAAATTTATAGGTGGAATACCGAGCCTAAAATCCACTCCTTTATTTTGTCATCTTTGAGGAGAAATATTCAGCTTCTGAAGTTCTTGATTTTTGGGCGCTCTATCTACGGTGTTGATACTCCGATTGCAGATTTTTTCTTTTTATACCAGTCCCATTAGTTTATGGATAGGCCCAAGAACCAGGGGTCAATTCCAAAAAACCGGTTTAGGTATCTTGGCAAGTGATCGACGTATAACCCGCTGTGCAGCTCGTGATTTGGAATTACAGAACCAAACAGCAGGCTCCTTGTTCACCCAAAACGATACAGGCATCGAATTTCCGGTCGATTTCGTCCCGATAGACCTTTTGAATCGTTGCACCTCTAGGGTTTTTGGGCAAGCAGAACTTCCGATTAATCAAGGGCAGGGGTGTACAATCAGGGAGACGGTTACCTTAAACGCGGCGGACAATTCCCTCAGTTTTTCGAAGAAATTAGACCAGTTGTGTGAGATGTCAAAGTCGGAGGAAGGAGCCGATGGCGAAGTGCGAAAGGTAATGGCGGATATATCCACCCTCAGCAATCGTGTCGGTCATGTGGAGACATCAATGCGCGCTCCTGTTGCATCAGCTCCTCCATCAAATACGTCCACGCCAGGACAAAATAGAGATGCCACAGCGAACCACCATAGCGCCACAAACCACATAGATGCAGGCAACGGTTACTCCAGCTATTCCGGACGGAAGAAGGTGGACCTAGATAAGTGGCACCTGAAATTCGACGGGTCGACAAAGGGTATGACGGTGGAAAGCTTTGTGTTTCGCCTAGAAAGAATGCGGATTCAGTACAAACTGTCCATTGAGCAACTCTTTTCCGATTTCCACTGCTTAGTCACAGGGCCACCTCTCAATTGCTATTGGCAGGTGCTGGAAGACCACGCCGACGTTGAGTCCTTTGACTACTTCGGCTTAAAAAGGGAGATTCTGTCGCAGTTCAAGTCGGCAGAATCAGATTATGAAGTAATACGGGAGATTATGGAGCGAAAGCAGCAGCCCCTGCAGCAGCGAGCTGGTCAAAATCATAAAGGGCAACCTGAAACCCTACCTGGCCAACCTAACATTCGCCACGAAAACGGAAACTTTAGCAGATTTGAAGCTAGAGTGTAAAGGGCTGGTTTCCTGGAAAGCGGTGACGCTATATAGCGTCCGTTACATAGCGGTGAAGTACGTTGTCAAAAATACTGCCATATAAAAGTAATTGAGTGCAAAGTAAGAAGACGGGGAAGTTCACCGTAATGTAATATAAACGTTTTTTCTCACCGTCATTGTCATAGCGGTGTCAATTCAATAAAATTCTTCAAATTCGTTTACAAAAACAACAATTAATTGTTTTCAAAACAAATATTTTAAAAATATAAAAGAGAAAAAAAGAAAAGTGACCGCAAATTTACAATTTCAAATGGATTGAAGTCACCGCTACTTGCATGTAAGTTTACTAACCTCTTTATACTCAGGACCGTTGTATAACACTCTAACTCTGTGATGCTGTAGTTGCGTTGTGCCTTGTTTAACTTCGCGGATACGTAGGCAATCGGTCGTTCGTTTCCGTCCTCGTCTAGTTGGAAAAGTACCCCTCCAACTTCGTCCGTTGATGCATCACATTGCACTTAAAAGTGTTTATTGAAATCCGGATGGATTAACACCGGCGCAGAAATAAGTCTCTGTTTTAAGCAATTGAAGCTTGCATCGCTTCGTCCGTCATTTTAAAGGATTTTATTTTGTCTTTTGTTTTGCATCGCTTCGTCCGTCATTTTAAAGGATTTTATTTTGTCTTTTGTGGGGCAGTCGTGCAGTGGTGCTGCAATGGCCGCGTAATCCTGTATGAATCTACGATACCAGCCTGTCATCCCTAGGAACTGTCGGAGTTGCTTCGGTGTTCGGGGTTCGGGGAAGTCTCGCATTGCTGCCACCTTATTCAGATCCGTACGGATACACCCATCGCCTACCCTAAATAACGCACCTTTTTAAAACAAAACTTGCTCTTTTCAACGTTTATCGTCAATTTTGCATCACGAACAAACAAGGAGATCATCTAACGACATTAGCCTTTGAGTGGATTTGGGGCCCCCTACTAACTACATTAAGCTGGAAGGCTTTCCAGATGTCGATCCCTAGATAGACCTCTTGCTGCAACCCAGGTACGATGAGGAATTCCAGCTATCGAGTGGTATTGTCCCAGGGCACTGAAATAGTCACTACTCCGCTAACCGCGGTTTCACCCCCATTGGCTGTCTTGACGTTCTGGCCCTGAATCGGCAGAATCAGATTCTCATTTCCTTCGAGCAATTTATGGGCGTTTTTCCCCAAGCAGCTAGCCCCGGCTTCGGAATCCAAGAGCGCGAGCACCTCTCGTCCACCGATCTCCGTTTTCGCGAACAACTTATTGTCGCCCTGCACCGTAACTATCGTCGAAATTATCTTCTTCTTAATTCTCTTAAATAACTTTTGTTTTTCCCTAATCTTACGGATTTTTTTTTTAAATTTCTCTTCTTCGTCCTGGCGTTCAACTCCTCACAGAATATCCTCCTTCTGGCTTCTTCATACCTTAATTTCCTAACATGCAAACTTCCTTGCATGCAACTTTCTTTTACATCTCTTTCCCTATCTCTCTTTAAGATCTCTATCTTTCTACTCTCTACAACTTCTCCGGGCGATCCTGGTTTGAGGCAGAGCTCCCGGCCATCTCTGCCAACGCCCGGTTTCCCGCCTCTGGCTTAAACACACAAAAAGACGAATAACCACCACCAAACGCAAAACATCTCATAAAATAGAAATTGGATTTACATTTAGTGTCCTTTGCTGTTTCTGCCGGATTCTTTGTATAAAAGTCAACCGGCATGCCACAAGCATAGCACAACATGAGGTGGAATGGGGATGGACAAAACATTTGATTTTGGACAGGACTAACATTTTGACGATGGACATTGGACGACGAACTTGCAACAGGACTAGAGTAGTTTTTAGGAATAGTGGCCTTGGGAGGGTTTTGGGGGACAGGGGCACGAGACACAGTCCTATTCACATTAACATTCTTATTGTCCCTACTGAACGCTTCCACACTAAAATCATTCTCCTTCTCCTCTGAACACCACTATTGGCCCCTATCTCACTAATTGGCTTTGGCCTCGACCTATTTTCTTTTATTAATTTTTCCGCCCTCTTAAGGCTTGGTTTCCTCGAAAAGCGGTGCCGCTATGTAACGTTCGCTATATAGCGGTAGCTATGCTCACCGTCATTAGCAGCACCGCTTTTCTACATCGAGGGATTTCCCTTTACGGTGATTACTGACCATGCCAGTTTGAAGTGGTTGATGGGTCAGAAGGACTTATCTGGTCGGCTGGCAAGGTGGAGTTTGAAACTGCAAGCCTATAATTTTGACATTCAACACCGTAAAGTCACCCAAAATATAGTGACATCAAACTTCCCGAACTGTGCGTATCAGACGGGTATGTTTATAGACGGACGCAATTCGGCAAGGGGGAGGGCTTCAAGGAGACCATGCCTGGAAACTCTGGGTTCCAACTGAACTTCGTTCAGGGTTGGTGGAAGCGTCGCATTGCTCTCCTTCTGCAGGTCATGGGGCGAAAGATACTATTGACGTGCAAAATTATGTTAAAGAGTGTCTGCAAAGGCAATAAAACATAAAACGCTTTTCATAAACCAATGATGGGAAAACAACATATTACTGAACGCCCTTTTCAACGTTTATTTATCGATTTTATGGGTCCATACCCACGTACGTGTGATGGTAATGTCTATGTGTTTGTGTGTCCAGATCACTTTTCGAAATTGTGTTCTTGAAACCGATACGTGAGGCAACCTCAGCAGAAGTCGTGAAATTTTTAGAAAAGGATGTTTTTCATGTGTTTGGTGTACCAGAGTATGTACACTCTGACAATGGCAAGCAGTTCGAGTCAGAATTGGTTACATAATTTTTAGCAAAATACGGTACGACCCATGTAAGGACGTCCTTCTACTCTCCACAAGGCAATGCAGTCGAAGGAGTTAACCGTTAAATTTTACAAATAATTAGGTCCTACGTAGGAGAAAAACAAAAGAACTGGAACAAACACATCAGCGATGCAGCGTTTGCTTTACGAAGTGTCACCCATTCGGCGATAAATACATCACCATATACGCGGTGTTTGGCATGCCAACGGTGCAACATGGGGCATCGTACGGGTTATATCGAAAATTAGGTGCAGTTAAAGATGTAGATTGTGAAGTAGAAGCAAACTCCGACAAACTACTGGCAATGAGGAACAAAATTATGCAAGAGCTGAGGTTGGCCCACGAACGCAGTAAGAAGGTTTACAACACTAGGAGTAGGGATATGACGTTTAAAATTGGACAAATGGTATACCGCCGAAATTTCAATTGTTTTTTAGTATTTCGCTTACACTTTCACTTTTCATTATTGCATTTTTTATTTTTGATCCCTTTGGTCGTTTTTTTGCTTTTTTTTCAATTTTTATTTCAATTTATATTATTCAAAAATTTTTGTTGTGTTTTTTTTTATCAGATTTTATCTTCACTTACCACTTTAATCACTTTTAATGTTTTAAACACTTTTTCAATTCGATTCCGCGAATTAATTTTTTTTTCTAAACTACATAATTTACGCACCGCGAGATTTTTTTTCGTATACGTAAATTTTTTTAGCATGTGCATAAAATAATGCATATGCACCGAACCGTCTTGTAAAACTAAAGATCAAAAGAAGCACCAAAGGCACTTGTTATTAAAAGTTATCATTGACCACGGTCAAGAGGCCAAAGCCCCTAACCGTATCAGGGATAAGCGGGGTGAGTGTGGCTTTGTTCGAGTTTCAATCACAGCAGCTGTGTTGCAAAGTATCACGTTCGATGTGAAATTCTGGCAACATTGGCAAAAGCATCACGTTTTAGCTGTCAAAAATTCGGCAATTGTTGCGCGAGAAGTAAACAAAATCGGCATCTCAAATTTTTTGTTTGCACAATCAAAATGGAAGAAGAAAGGTAACAAAATGATTGTTTAAATTAAAATTTATCATATATATTATCATAAAAATTACTTAATTTCTTAACATTTGTGTTTATTTATTTTTCAGCGAAAAGTTAAGCAGCACCATTACCAAGTTGTTGAACCGCTTTCGTCACGCTTCTCCTCCTACACAATTCGTATCTCATCCAATTTCTTTGCTTAATGCGCTTCATTCTTTTTTTTGTCATTTCCATTAAAAAATGTCCGCCTGTTTCGAAATTTTCCAGCAATAGATTAATTGAAAACTCCATTATCTTTTATTTGGAAACAAATTTCTTTTATTTGGAAACAATTTGCAAACTAATTTGCAAAGCAAGCGAAAAACATCAGAAAAGTATCAGCTGAGCAGTTGCAACAGGGTTGCAAATCTTAATCAGCGCAGCAGTGTTGCCGCTATTATTACGTGCCTCGAACAAACCCTGTTTTGCAAAGGTAAAAAAAAATACACATACACACATACACATGCTTTCATATATATATATAGTTAGATTTTTTTACTCGGAGCGAGAATATCAATACACATGAATTTAGTTACAAATTTATTAGCGAGAGGGCACCCACATACTTAGATCTTTGTTTTCAATTTTAGAGATTCACACATATCTTCAGACATACTTAATTATATTTAAATGTGCGCTTGTGCACCAACAAGTTAGATACACATTAGACTGGTTGAATTTTAAGATTTTTTTTAAGTTGTCGGTCGCCAATAAAAATTTGAATACCTTGTAAGCATTAGGATTAGAAAATAATTAATGGTAATTTTTGTATAAAAAATAAATTTTCAATTAGCGTAAGGGTTTTTCTATCTTGGAATATTTTTGAATAAAGTTTGTTAATTATTGAATATTGTAAATTCCAAAGAAAATTCCGTTGAAGTATATGGCTTGAGGATTTTAAAATTTTTTTGTGCAGAGTAACTGGTAAAATGTCTGGCTAAGGACATATATTTGTTGGTGCAGGTGTTGCCCTCGTGGCAACTGATGGTAAGTTGGAGTAGTTGAGGCAAGTATGAAAAGTAAGTAAGTACACATAGACGGACATTAGTCAGGTTTAAGGGGACTCTACTCGGGAAGTGGAGCCATAGTAGAGTCCAAAGGCTGTTCACATCCCGTAAACAAGAGGGAGAAGGCTCCATCTGACTCGGACAGGTTTTTCTCCCGCTTTTTCTGTACTTCTATTTCCTTTTTTTGCGTATATTCTTTCCCCAGGCATGAATCCTAATTTTGTTTCGCAACTGTTGGGAAAGGAGAATTGGCAAGAACTGCGCCCCAATGCCGACGAGCCTCAGCCGGGCTACAACCATGCCAACCCGCCACTCCTCCTCTCCCGTACCAGGCAGTTACGTTGTAGTATATCAGAGCATGTCACTAACAACAACAAAGCCACACGCCGACTTCTAAATGTTTGGCTGTGGAATGTAAACATTTTGCAGAGTCAACGTATTCATAATTACGTTCACTTTCTCACGAGCCCCAAATATATAAGCGGCACTAGCTATAGAGTTTCATATCGCCTTACATACGCTAGCACCATATGTGTGAATGTGTGCGACTGCATTGCTAGCGGCCCCACGCTTAGTACATGTGTGCGTGCGTATGTAACGGCATTACTTGCAGCTGCGAGCTGTCTATGTTTGTATGTATGTTACTGACTGCACTGAGCTGCACTCTATGAACACATAGAATTAGAGTAAATATGTATTTTAGTAAATAAGAGTTTTAGAATTAAGAATTATTATAAATAAGCTGAAAGATCACTAAATAAAAGAATTGCTGCTCTGCCACGCAACTGGCATCATAAGTCATTTGTATTTAGATTCTTTATGGCGATCCTACCTTGATACTGACGGCAAATATTGCAGTCTTAGCGATCTGCCAGATTTCAAAGGCAGGAAAACCAGGATAATAAAATTAGTATTTCATTAAATTATCCTGCCGTCCAAATTCGGCAGGAATAAAGTAACATAATTTTGAACGAGCAATTTCTTCAATCGGAACTATTGATCAACATAACTAAATATGAATTAGTGCCCGCAGACGTTGCGAGGATATCCGAGGAAAAAAAAAGAATTGTTGGCATAACAGAGGGGAAGTATCCAAAGATTTAATGAATTATTGCCTGAACACGTTGTAATGGCATCCGAGGAAAAACAAGGATTGTTTGCATAACAGAACGGAATTATCCAAAGAACTGGCTTATTAAAGGGACCACAAAGCATCAATCAACTAAATAATTAAGTATAAGAAAAAAAAATTGTTGTTTAAATTATGGCTGGCCTAACGGCCGCTTAAACTAGAAGGGCACCAAATAGTTGCCGTTTCGCTTTGTTTTTTTTTTTATCCAAATTTTTTTTTATCGGTTGATATGTCCTCGAAAGGGGTCATACCAACTGAAGCTGAATGAAGCGTATATTATGTTAGAAGAGTTAATAAAAGAGCTCGAAGAAGAATATGAGAAAATAAAATTAATTAAAGCAATAATGTGGTTAAAAAATTTTCAAAAAACAATAGAGTCAAGTGAAATAAGTTTGTAAAAAAAAAAAAAGAATTAAATATTGTCAAATTAAAGTTATGTCAATTGAGTCCATAGAAACGCAAACACAGTTTGACAAAATCTTTTCCGGTATTGTTGAACTGGGCCTGGAAGCAACAAAAAAAATTAAAGAAGAGCAAGTCAGGCAAGGCCCTAAGCCGCTGACTTTGGAAGAGTATAGGAAGAGAAGTAGGGCTCAAGTAAATGTTGAGCCACGCATTCCAGAGCCGGTAAAATACAAGCGGAAGAGGTCAAAGATATGTTAAAAGAAGAAAATTAGCGAATTGTATCAACAAGCTAATATATGTACAAACAAAGATTTAAAGATAAAACTAAAAAGAGAAATCCAAAGTTTAAGAAAACAATCGAAAGATACAAATTTTTAAAAAATAATTAAAAAAAAAAAAAACAAACAATTTTTGGTAGGTTAATTTAGTTACTTGCAATCTATTCCCATGGATTGTGCATTGCCTGAAGATCTTGACTACGAGGCAATAAATAAAATTGTTGAAGATTTAGAGCGTGAAAACGCAGACGTTGCCCGAAAGTCGAGATCACGTAATATAGGCAGCAATAGGCATAATCTAAATTGTTTGAAAAAATTCTGGACCTTCATAGGAATGGAAAGAGAACCCACAATTGAAGATCTTTTGTATCCTTCCACTTTGGTAGAAGAATTGTGTAAATTTATAAGAAAAATGGGCGGTAAAAGCATTTATGACTAAATAAAAATAAAGAATTAAACAAGAAAAATTTGGTATTGAATTTTTTTTTGAAAAAAAAAAATTATATAAGAAAAAAAAAAGAAGAGTAAGTATAAAGACCATTTCCATTTATCTATCTAACTCCTGATATGGGCGGAAAAACTTCTAAAGTGGATACCCCAAATGCGAATGTAGTCAATAGCATTAAAATTATTGACCATTCTGAAGCTTTAGAATTCATAAAAATCCTGCTTCTGATTGTGACGATCTGCACTTGTATCAGTTTGTTCCTCAAGATATATTCAGCCCACAATAAATTTTTAAAAAAGAAATACCAGAGTCGAGCAGACGATCTGAACAAAGTTTAAGTAATAAATAAAAATTTTAACATAAATGGAAAAGTGGGACGATATTTTGAAGGAGCTTTCTGACGAAAAAACAAATGCAGAAAAGTCATATAAATGTATTTGTAAAAATACAAAAATTAAAATTGAAACGATAAAGAAACATTTGAATATCATTTTATTGTCATTGAATAATAGTGGAAAAATAATAAAAAGAACTAATTTATCAAAACCTCATGAAAAAGAAGCATACCAAATTTTTTCGTCTATCAGAGACAAATTGGTGTATTCATTGTCTAGATATGAAATTGACTTCGATGTGCCAAAATCCTATCAAAAAGAGATTGAAATAGATTTTGACGCAAAATTACTGGAAGATAGTTCAGAAGAGGAACTAGAAGAAGAAAAAACAGTTCATTCTGATAAATTTATCCAAACAAGAAACATTTTCTCAAACAAACATTGTCGCCCAAGTAGAACAAAATTTTCAAAAAGACACCGAAATGGCGCAATCAGCGACTTCATTTATTAAAACTGCGTCATCGATCTTACCTGAGTTCGATGGCAAACCGGAAAACTTATCGAGTTTTCTGGATGCCCTTGATATCCTCGAACAAATCAAAGAGGCTTTAGCAGTGTCCATGATAAAAACTAAGCTGAAAGGCACAGCTAGAAATTTGAAAGAATAAAACTAAAATTAAAAAATAAAGTAAAGGGTGAGTCAGTTGAAGTTATAACAGCGAAACTCCTGAACATCCAACAGCGCAGTAAGACTGCTAATCAATATACTGCAGAGATTGAAAAATTGACAAAATCACTAGAGGGAGCATACATATCTGATAGCTTAACAACAGACCTAGCCACCAAATATGCTACACAAACTGCTGTAAAAGCTATGTGTAAAAATTGTTCCAATGATAAGGAGAAAACAATTATGCAAGCTGGAACGTTCAATTCGATGAACGAAGCTATATCCAAATTCACCAACAGCTGCACAGAAATAACGGGAAACCCTAATTCATTGTTGCACATACGCCAACAAAATTATTTTCGCGGTAATTTCCGCAGAAGTTACCAAAATAACTCTTACAGAGGTAACCAAAGGCGTACATTTCCAGCACGTTTCAATAATTTTAATAATAACAATAAAAATAATAGAAATAACAACCAAAGATCCAGAAGAAATTTCGGAAGTCAATCACGCGGTCCTAATCGCAATAATCCTAGAAATGACAGAAATGTAAACCAACAGGAAAACCAGCAAACTCCACCTCAATAAATAAAAGACTATATGTCTTCAATCTGCACCTTAATAGCTATATATCCTCAAGAACAACTCTAAATAACTCTATTTCAACCCTCCTGATTGATACAGGAGCGGACATATCAATTATAAAAAAGGGTCAAATTGACAATAATGTCACCATTAATTATTCTCAAAAACTGATCTAAAGGGCATTGGTCATGGTTTAATAAGCAGTATTGGCACGGTTACCGCAGATTTAAAGGATGATCAGCTATTAATTAAACACAAATTTCATATAGTGGAAGATACATTTCCAATCCCATGTGACGGAATTTTGGGACTTGATTTTATTAAAAAATATAATTGCATTTTAGATTACAATAAAAACGGGGACAGCCTAATACTACGTCCGTATGATTACCCAGAAAACATAATAATCCAAATGACAAATAACCCAACCGTAAATTGCATAACAATCCCAGCAAGATCGGAAGTAATCCGACAAGTTCATATTCAAAATGGCAATTCTGAATTATTGATACCTCATCAAAAATTATCCGAAGGTATTTTTATAGTATTTAAGCAAGAGCTTTTTCTTGCCTACAAAAAATTAAACGAAGAAAATTTGGGGGTGTATAATTGCACGGTAGTGAGTGCACAAAATAAAAAGCCGGTCCGCTTAATCTGAGCGACAATAATATTCTGATTTATTCGAATTCAATTATATATTTACAAAGCATAAAGAAAGATGAGCAAAAGGGATTATGAGTAGTGGGAACTAATTTAGTGTGTGTGTGTGTGTGTGTGTATGTTTGTATTACAAGAGCAGGTAATGTTTTGTTGTGTAGTTAGTGTACTTATATTTTAGTTAGTGAGTAGCAATAAAATAAATCATGATACAGTGTGTCACATATATGTTCAGACACAGTGCCTTTCGTGTTTGATCCAACATCCCGGCCCCGTTGAAAGTATCCACTTTCAAGAGACGGGCAGTACTGCAATTTTGTGAATAGGTCTGCAGCAATTTCCATTGGCGGTGCGAAGATGCACAACACGAACTTGACCATCTCGTCCGTGTATGGTGGACTCTACTCGGCCAAGCTTCCAACGTTGCGGTGGCAAGTTATCTTCATGTATGAGGACCAAGGTTCCTTCTGTGATATTGGGCAGAGGCTTAGTCCACTTGACTCGCGATCGTAATTCATTTATATAATCTGCTGACCAACGGCGCCAAAAGCGTTGTTTGATGGCAGTGATTGTATCATAGCGATCTAAATGCGAGAGATTTCTGTCTTCGAATGAACGTTCAGGTAAGGCGCGTAGGGAAGAACCGACCAAAAAATGTGCTGGAGTGAGCGGCTCATAGTCGTTGGGATCTGACGACATTGGCGAAAGTGGGCGAGAGTTGAGTATAGCCTCCACTTCCACGGCGACTGTGCTGAGTTCCTCAAATGTCAATCTTGTGTTTATTAATGCCCGATTTAATAGTCCCTTTGCGCTTTTGACTGCGTCTTCCCAAAGACCGCCAAAATGAGGAGCCCTGGGAGGAATAAAACGAAAATTAATAAATTCAGATGAACAATATTTATAAATTTCTTCCTGAGTATTCGTTTTGAATAAAAATTGTTTAAGTTCATTTAATTGATTAGAGGCCCCAACGAAATTTGGGGCGTTATCACAAAATATGTCGCAAGGCAATTTTCTACTACCACCCATGCGCTTGAGAGCGTTGAGAAACGAATGTGTCGAAAGATTGGATACTACCTCACTGTGTACTGCCTTCGTTACTAGACAAACAAATACAGCCTTGCCTCGGATTCTCAAATAAGTGTTTATTGGCCCGCAAAAGTCGACTCCACAGCGTTGAAATGGATGAGCGGGAGTCAGACTTGTGGCTGGCAGTGGTCCCATGACCTGTTGAGCCAGTACAGGCTTATAGCGTACACAGTGTACACAAGATCGAACAATGCGGCGTGCTAAATCTCTGGCATTCACTATCCAATACTCCAGACGTATCATAGCAACCAATGCTTTAGGGCCGGCATGATAATTTCGAAGATGCAAGTGTCGAAGGTAATTTAGCACAAATTGAGAATTGCCAGGCAGCAGGATTGGGTGTTTCTGAGCGTCTGGTAGATCTGCATAGTCTAAGCGGCCACCAACTTTGATGAGATCGAATCCGGTTGATCTGTCGATGAAAGGAGTTAAAAATTTAAGATTACTTTTTAAAGTTAGATTTTTATTTAAAAATATGAGATCTTCAGAGAAATGCTGCTGTTGCAGATTCCAAATAATGCAATGTAATGCGTGTCGTAATTCTTCAGGCGATAGAGAAGTGGGAAATGTTGTTTGATTTCTGCAAGAGTTATAGAATCTAAATAACCAGGCAACGAGACGTAAGCAACGGGAGTATGAGCTGATGTCATTAATGATGTCGAGAATATAATTTGTGTCCTTGACGATTGTTAACACTGTTTTGCGTTTTTCAGCGTTAATAATGTCCATGTCGAGATTTACTTTTTCCTTACTTGATGTCCATTTGACTTGATCTTGATGCAGAAATTCTGGGCTGGAGAACCAATTTGACGCTTGAAGTTCAGATGTGGAACAACCTCGGGAGACAAGGTCTGCTGGGTTGTCTTTCGTTGGTACATGCTTCCACCCGCTGTAAGTTCTTGAATGTCTGACACTCTATTTCCGACGAATGTTGACAGAGTTATAGAGTGCTGTTTAAGCCAATGCAAGACTAGTTGTGAATCGGTCCAAAAGTAAGTAGTTACGAGTTGGTTCGAGAGGATATGCTTTATTTTGGCGTAGAGACAAGCTAAGAGATGAGCACCGCAAAGCTCAAGTTTGGGGAGGGACTGCTTCTTAACTGGCGCGACTCTAGACTTTGACGTGAGTAGTTGAACTTCGATATGACCATCAGGATTTTCCGTGCGTAAATATAAAGAGCAGCCATATGCTCGAATTGATGCGTCACAAAATCCATGAATTTGCACAATACGTGAGTTGGGTTGCAAACAATAGCGTGATACTTTCAGTGACGAGATTGATTTCAAAGATGCTAAGCAGTTGATCCAAGCTTGATGTACATGTTGAGGTACAGACTCATCCCAATCGAGTTTTAATAACCATAACTCTTGTAAAATTATTTTCGATGTAATTACCAATGGAGATAGCAATCCAAGCGGGTCGAAAAGAGATGACGCAATAGACAATATGGTTCGCTTGGTGACTGCATTTGTTTCTACTTTGGGTTGGAATGTGAACGAAAACACGCAGTAGGTTGATGCCAAGTTAACCCCAGTGTACTGGTAATACAATCGTCGGTAACGTGGATTTCCTTTTCAGCTTCACTCTCCATGAAATCTGGATGATTTGAGTGCCATTTGGATAATGGAAATTGTCCGCGTTTAAGTACTTCGATGACTTGGGATTTTAGCTCATGTAAATCAGCTACCTCGTTGGATCCACATAAGAAATCGTCCACATAAAATGATGATTTTACTGCTGATGCGCCAATGGGAAACTCAGTCGTGTACTGATCTGCCAAATAATGAAGACTACGTATTGTTTGCGATGAAGTTCGACAAGTTGCGTCAAAAATGACTCGAAGTTTAGTCGACGTACTTCTGGGTTTGAGTACGCAGTGATGCGGTATGTAGTAATGCGGCTCGTTGGTTTTTGGATTTTCTACAAGGGACATATAACCAAGGCTTTCATATTCTTCCATAAACGAAATGTATTGAGGGCGAATTTCGAGCGAGGAATCTTCGGCGAGCGATATCGAAGGAGTCTCCGAGACGGGTGGGATCATCTTTGAATGGTAAACTAACGATTATCCGACCAGTAGCATCTCGTTTTGTTGTTTTTACGAAATGCTCCTCACAAATACGATGCTCCGGTTGACTCGGTTTTGATGATACGTCGATAGTTTCCAACTTCCATAAACGTTGTAGATTTTCGTCGATGGAACTTTCGCTTGACATTAAACACGCCGATGTTGCCACTTCACGCTCACCACGATACCTTCCGGATACGACCCACCCGAATAATGTTTTTTGTAGAGTAGGTAGATTTGGACCAAGACGAAAAATGCCTCCGTTCCAAGTAATAAATCGATACGACGTGGTTTGTAGAAGGTCTCGTCTGCCAGTTTCGTATTGACAGGCAAATTCCAAGTCGAAGTATCAATCTCAGTATCGGGTTGGTATGCAATGTGAGACCTGACTCCAAATTGCAGTGACAAATGAAACGCTGACGTACGCGATTTTATTGTTGTAGTGGTACGGGACTTCAAGTTCGTGAGGGATTCACCGATGCTGCGAATGCCAATGTGATGTTTTTCTCGACGGAGATGGAGTTTTTGAGCAAAGTCGTCAGTGATGAAATTGACCTGGGAACATGAATCAAGTAGAGCTCTTCCAAGTTTGTACATACCTGAGGAATCTTGAACTAAAACCATAGCTGTAGCCAGAATAACTTGACCACAATCTGATGCCTCCATATCTGAGTGGGTAGCTGCTTGTTGATTACCTGTTTGAGGTCTGCTAGACGAATTAGGTGTAAATGACGGTGGCTGCCATGATGTTCGAGAAGCTTGCAATGAATTAGTTGAAGTAGTTGGCGCTTGAGCCGTAGCCGTTACATGTGAAGTTGTCGATGTTGATTGTGGAGTGATCTCACGTTGAAAATTGTTGTTATGATGCAGTAGGGTATGGTGTGTCCGATTGCATGTACGGCACCGATGTTTCGAAGGGCACTGAGCCATCCTGTGACCGCTACCCAAGCAATTAATGCATAAATCATATTTCTTGTATATGTCGAACCGTTGATTCGTGTTTTTCTCCAAAAATTGTGGGCAACCTGTTAGCTTGTGCTTTGAGCTAGAGCAGAGGACACAGTTCGATTTAGTTACTGCAAACGAGGAGTGATGATTATGGGAATTCGAACGATTAGTTTTTACAGGTTCGGGTTTACGATTGGCTGACGAGTCAGATGAGTGTAGGAATTGACAATAACGTTCTAATACTTCCGTACATTGGGACCAGTTGGGGAGTGATTTATAATCTAGGGACTCATTCCATTTTTTGCGGGCTTGTTGATCGCACTTGCCTATAACGATGTAGATGAGCATTGCTTGTGCGATGTTGGTACTTGTACCCAATGATTCCAACGAGCTATAAATGGCTGACGCCTTGTCTACTAAACTACGCAAGAGTTGAGGGTTTGGATTTTCGACAGTTGGTAATGTGAATAGGGAAGCTATGCCCTCCAAGAAAATGAGAGTTGGGTTATCGAACCGTTCTTTGAGTCTATCTAGAGCCTTTGGGTAATTTTCACTAGTGACTTGAAAAGCCTTGACAGTTTCTAGTGCTGGCCCTTTTAAACACGAGAGAAGATAATAAAATTTTTCAATATTCGAGAGTCGGTTCACTCGAACGATAAGTTGTGTAAACGATGTAATGAAATTTCGATAATCTGCATAATCACCGTTGAATGTTGGTAATGACAATCGTGGTAGATGGGACGATTGAACAACAGTGGCTGCTGGAGGGGTTCCCGGAAGTTGGATGCTCATATTTGGATCAAATCCTAGCTGAGATTGAATGAGTACTTTTACTCCTACAAAGGTGTCCTCCAAATCGGCGCGGCCGTTGTCATTTGCATCTAAATCTTCAATTTCGGCTTGAACAGATAAAGCTTGCTTGAAGTAAGATTCTAAAATACCTAACCGACACTGTAGCTCAGCAGTAGATAGCTTTGTTTCTGCATCCCTATTTGCTTCTACTATTGATTTAATGCGTGAAATATTGCGCTTAATATTAGTGCGCTTACGCTTACTTTCTTCTAACGACATGATTTTTTGGGGGTTGTGCTCTGCTTATTTACTGCTGGGTTAGCAAACTGCAAAGTGATGGCAGAGAAGTGATGGTAAGCTACCGGCGGTCAACCAATGACGCCAACAACGGCAGCACGAAAACGAAAACGAAAATCTAGGCAGCACAAGGCAATATGCGTGGGCAGAGAAATTCGAGCGAGAGCAGCGAATGCAATAGCAGCTGAATGCAACTGCTACAAGTGCTGACAGCGAAGGTAGGCGAAAAGCGATAATCGAAAATAGCGACGGCAGATTAGCAGCGACGCAAGCGACAGTGGCTAGTGAAAGCAGTGTAGTGGGCTGCTAGCAAAAGTTATGAAAATGAACTAACGGAAAAAAACCAGATCACGGCAATTTTAGGGACACCAACAATGACTGGGAAGAGGGCGAATGAACTTTGCGTTATACGGGAAATCAGGGAACTGTATTTTTCGAGACATTTCATGCATACATACCAAGTGATGAACCTTTTGTTTTACCGTATGTATGTATATCAGCAAATTGTTGTTTTCCAACCGATGACTTTTGTAGTTACCGCAACGATATGAGTTCCAAGAATTCTGCAAATATTCCCAATGATAATTACAGCCAACACTTTGATTTGACACTTTTTCCAATTTCTTGTTCTCGTCCAAATGTTTCCCAATGGTATGATGTTTGGTTGATTGTTGTTGGTTTTTTTTTTTTTTTTTTTTTTTAAGAGATTGGTTTTTGGTATAATGAAACCGATTTTTATTTTCAAATTAACACTCTTAACAAACGCGATTATACAGTGCCCCACGTTGGGCGCCAAAAAATGTTTAAGCAAGAGCTTTTTCTTGCCTACAAAAAATTAAACGAAGAAAATTTGGGGGTGTATAATTGCACGGTAGTGAGTGCACAAAATAAAAAGCCGGTCCGCTTAATCTGAGCGACAATAATCATCATCATCATTTATTGGCGCTTAACCGCCTAAGCGATTTTGGCCGTTTCGTATCAAAGCACGCCAGTCATTCCTTTTTAGCGATAACGGACGCCAATTGGAAACCCCAAGGGAGTTCAAGTCATCCTCCACCTGTTGTTTCCATCTCAGTCGAGGCCGCCCCCTTCCTCTGCTGCCGAATTCAGGCGACGATAGGAAAACCTTCTGTGCTGGAGCTTCTTTGTCCATTCGCATAACATGGCCCAGCCAGCGGAGTCTTTGGGCTTTAATTCGCTGGACTATGGTCAGATCTGCGTAGAGCTCGTACAGCTCATCGTTAAATTTCCTTCTATACTCGCCGTTGGCATCACGGGAAGGACCATAAATCTTCCCGAGAACTTTTCTCTCAAATACTCCAAGGGCCATCTCATCTTCTCTTGACATTGTCCATGAATCTGAGCCATACATCAGGACAGGTATGATGAGAGACTTATAGAGCGTGATCTTTGTTCTTCGAGAGAAGACTTTACTTCTCAATTGCCTACTCAGTCCAAAGTAGCACTTGTTGGCAAGAGTGATTCTCCGCTGGATTTCTAGACTGATATTATTTTCGGTGTTGATACTGGTTCCCAAATAGACGAAGTCCCTCACAGTTTCAAATTTGTAACTATCAACAGTGACATGGCTGCCAAGGCGCAGGTGCGCCGATTCTTTCTTTGATGACAGCAAATACTTCGTCTTGTCCTCGTTCACGGCAAGACCCACTTTTTTCGCTTCCTTATCCAGTCCAGAGAAGGCAGCGCTTACGGCGCGGTTGTTAAGGCCAATGATATCAATATCATCGGCATACGCCAGCAATTGCACGCTCTTGTAAAAGATTGTACCATTGCGGTTTAGAGCGACAATAATATTCTGATTTATTCGAATTCAATTATATATTTACAAAGCATAAAGAAAGATGAGCAAAAGGGATTATGAGTAGTGGGAACTAATGTAGTGTGTGTGTGTGTGTGTGTATGTTTGTATTACAAGAGCAGGTAATGTTTTGTTGTGTAGTTAGTGTACTTATATTTTAGTTAGTGAGTAGCAATAAAATAAATCATGATACAGTGTGTCACATATATGTTCAGACACAGTGCCTTTCGTGTTTGATCCAACATATAGCAAACACCTTAGTAAATTCAAAGCAAACCTTTATTAGAGTCATAAATACAACAGATAAAAACGCAACTATTCAAAACTTCAAAATTAACACAGAGAATCTAGATGATTACACAGTAGTAAAAAATAAACCGGAAACAGTAGAAAATACTAAAGAAAAATTAAAAAGATTAAATAAAAACTTTCCAAAATTTGTTACTGAACAACTTAATGAACTATGCGCAGAATTTATTGACATATTTTCACTAGAATCAGAACCCATTACCACTAATAATTTTTACAAGCAAAAATTACGTATGAAAGATAATAATCCAGTCTATGTAAAAAATTACAGAATTCCACAAGCTCATAAAAGCGATATTAGTAAACACGTCAATAAATTAATTGAAGATGACATTATAGAACCGTCTATGTCAGAATACAATAGCCCCATTCTGCTTGTACCCAAAAAACCTCTACCAGGCAAAAATGATAAAAGATGGAGATTAGTAGTCGATTACCGGCAGGTAAACAAAAAGTTAACGGCGATAAATTCCCATTGCCAAGAATTGATGATATATTAGATCAATTGGGTAGAGCTAAATATTTTTCATGCTTAGACTTGATGTCTGGCTTTCATCAAATTGAGTTACATAAAGACTCTAGGGACATAACATCGTTAACGGCAGACGATGGCACGTATCATTTCAAAAGATTGCCATATGGTTTAAAAGTGGCCCCAAACTCGTTTCAAAGAATGATGTCTCTTGCATTTGCAGGCCTTAAGCCTTCCCAAGCTTTTCTATATATGGATGACCTGGTGGTATTAGGATGTTCCGAAAAACACATGATTACGAATTTGAGAGATGTATTTTCAACTTGTAGAAAATATAATTAAAATTACATCCGTATAAATGTTTATTTTTTCACCAAGAAGTTACTTATCTGGGCCACAAGTGCACAAATAAAGGCATTTTGCCGGATCCTAATAAATTTGAAGTTGTTTTAAATTATCCAACCCCAAAAAATGCAGATGAAGTTAAAAGATTTGTAGCATTTTGTAACTATTACCGGAGATTTGTTCCAAATTTTGCGGAACATTCCAGAATTTTAACAAGGTTATGTAAGAAGAACGTTTCCTTCGATTGGACGGAAGAATGTCAAAAAGCTTTTGTCTACTTGAAGGAGGCATTAATTAACCCAAATATCTTGCAATATCCAGATTTCAGTAAAGAATTTTGTATAACAACAGATGCAAATGGATTCGCCTGCGGCGCAGTTCTTAGTCAAGAATTGCCTATGCGTCAAGAGCATTCACGAAAGGTGAAAGCAATAAAGCAACAATTGAAAAAGAATTGGCGGCAATCCATTGGGCAATCACTTATTTCAGACCATACGTTTATGGTAGAAAATTTTTAGTTAAAACAGACCATCGCCCCTTAACATATTTATTTTCGATGAAAAACCCTTCATCACAATTAACTAGAGTTCGACTGGAATTAGAGGAATATGACTTTGAGGTGGAGTACATAGCTGGAAAAGAAAACTATGTCGCGGATGCGCTTTCACGCATCAATATAAATGATTTAAAGGAAATGTCAATAAAAGCATGTCAAATAATGAGGGTTACGACTAGATCAGAAACTAATAAAAATTCCAATAATAAAAATTACAATAATAAAAACATCAAAGAAAAACGTCACGAAGAGAACATTAAAATATATGAAGCGCTTAATAAATATGAAGTAAAAAAGCTAGCTCAGCTCGTTTTCGACCCCCCGAAACTGCAGTTCAAAAAGGGAAAGAAAATTTGTAGCAAAATATACATTAATGATTTAATTGTTGAGGCGAAGATTGATTCAGGTCAATCCTTTGCCAGGCTTTCAAATGAAGCCGGCAATTCATCTATTGATGATAATTCAATTGTTGAGGCGAAGATTGATTTAGTTCAATTCTTTGCCAGGCTAATGAAAGAGGCCGACAATTTGAAAATAAATTAAATACAGTTGTCCTTAGTAGACAAATTGTTTAAAAATAATTATACTCGAGTAGATAAATTTAAAGAAGTTGGTACCAAGGTTCTCAAAAACTTAACTATTGCATTAACTCCGGAGGTTGTGCACGTGACAGATAAGGAAGTAATTAAAAAGATATTACAAAAATATCACGATGATCCTGTTAATGGTGGCTACCCAGGAATCAATCGAACGACAAACAAAATAAAACAGAAATATTATTGGAAAAATATGAAAAATGCCATAAGAAAACACATTAAAAAATGCATAAAATGCAGTAAAAATAAAATAATTACAAACTTAAATGAACCAATGACTATCACTGAAACGCCAACGAAAGCTTTCGATATAGTGCAGATTGACACAATCGGTCCATTACCAAGATCGATAAATGGAAATGAATACGCGGTAACAATTGTATGTGATTTAACAAAGTATCTGATCGCAATTCCGATTGCTAGCAAACACCCGATAGCAGTGGCCAAAGCAATTTTTGAAAATTTTATCTTAATTTATGGTTGTATGAAAACAATCATGACTGATATGGGGACTGAATACAAAAATAATGTCTTCAAAGAATTGTGTAAACTTTTAAAGATTGAACACAAGACTTCTACCCCATATCACCATCAAACTTTGGGCACTGTTGAACGTAGTCACAGAACTTTCAACCAATACATTCGTTCTTATATATCCATTGACAAAGATGATTGGGATGAGTATACCAAATATTTTGCATACTGTTACAATACAACACCATCCACGGTTCATGGTTATTGTCCATTTGAATTGGTTTTTGGGAAAATACCCATTACGTACGAATTTCTTAAAGAAAATACAATTAGCCCAGTTTATAACTATGAGGCATATGAGAAAGAAATCAAATATAGATTGCAAGTATCTCAACAAAGAGCGTATAATTTGGTAAAAGAAGCCAAAGAAAAACAAAAAATTTATTACGACAAAAATATTCAGTATAAAGAAATAAATTTAGGAGATTTAGTTTTAGTTAAGAATGAATCAGGTCATAAGTTAGATAGTAGATACAAAGGGCCCTATGTAGTAGTAAATATTGACAGTAAAAATAATTATACTTTAATCCCCTATAGAGTAGTAAATATCGATAATAAAAATAATTATAGTTTAATTCCATACAATATAGAAAACATAGATTTAAATAATAGTAACTCCTTAAGCAAAGAAAATAAGAATATCATAATTCATAAAAATAGACTTAAGCTATTTGAATAAATTAATTTCATTTTGACTAAAATTTTCGCTCATAAATTTACAAATATAAATTATTTTTTACGACCCATAAAACTTTGTTTACGTTTTAAGTAATTAACGTTATAAACAAAAACCGACACTTATACAAATTGTACAAAAGAAAACAAATTGTAAATAAAGAAAATGTATCAGATGAATAAGTAAACAAACATCCAAAAATATGAGTTATTCAAGTCGACAACACTTGAAAATAAAACAAACAAAATTGAAAAACATTGTAACATAATTACCAGGCACAACAGGAAATTTTGTAAACAAACGACAAGCAATAAAAAACTAAAAAGTATCAAATGAAACACTCATAAATTAATTGCAGAAATGTACAAGAAAAAGAAAAAAACCACTTAAATATATCACAGCTATAAAATCGTTCATATGTATTCACGATTTTTTTTTGGAAAGGAGGTGTAGTATATCAGAGCATGTCACTAACAACAACAAAGCCACACGCCGACTTCTAAATGTTTGGCTGTGGAATGTAAACATTTTGCAGAGTCAACGTATTCATAATTACGTTCACTTTCTCACGAGCCCCAAATATATAAGCGGCACTAGCTATAGAGTTTCATATCGCCTTACATACGCTAGCACCATATGTGTGAATGTGCGCGACTGCATTGCTAGCAGCCCCACGCTTAGTACATGTGTGCGGGCGTATGTAACGGCATTACTTGCAGCTGCGAGCTGTCTATGTTTGTATGTATGTTACTGACTGCACTGAGCTGCACTGTATGAACACATAGAATTAGAGTAAATATTTATTTTAGTAAATAAGAGTTTTAGAATTAAGAATTATTATAAATAAGCTGAAAGATCACTAAATAAAAGAATTGCTGCTCTGCCACGCAACTGGCAACATAAGTCATTTGTATTTAGATTCTTTAACATAACAGACCATACCATTACCATACCATTACCATACCATTACCATACCATTACCATACCATTACCATACCATTACCATACCATTACCATACCATTACCATACCATTACCATACCATTACCATACCATTACCATACCATTACCATACCATTACCATACCATTACCATACCATTACCATACCATTACCATACCATTACCATACCATTACCATACCATTACCATACATTACAATTCAATGTAAAGGTACTGATACATACCATTACCATACATTACCATACCATTACCATACATTACCATACCATTACCATACCATTATGTACCATGTAAGGTAATGTAATGGTACATGTACCGTAATTACCATACCATTACCATACCATTACCATACCATTACCATACCATTACCATACCATTACCATACCATTACCATACCATTACCATACCATTACCATACCATTACCATACCATTACCATACCATTACCATACCATTACCATACCATTACCATACCATTACCATACCATTACCATACCATTACCATACCATTACCATACCATTACCATACCATTACCATACCATTACCATACCATTACCATACCATTACCATACCATTACCATACCATTACCATACCATTACCATACCATTACCATACCATTACCATACCATTACCATACCATTACCATACCATTACCATACCATTACCATACCATTACCATACCATTACCATACCATTACCATACCATTACCATACCATTACCATACCATTACCATACCATTACCATACCATTACCATACCATTACCATACCATTACCATACCATTACCATACCATTACCATACCATTACCATACCATTACCATACCATTACCATACCATTACCATACCATTACCATACCATTACCATACCATTACCATACCATTACCATACCATTACCATACCATTACCATACCATTACCATACCATTACCATACCATTACCATACCATTACCATACCATTACCATACCATTACCATACCATTACCATACCATTACCATACCATTACCATACCATTACCATACCATTACCATACCATTACCATACCATTACCATACCATTACCATACCATTACCATACCATTACCATACCATTACCATACCATTACCATACCATTACCATACCATTACCATACCATTACCATACCATTACCATACCATTACCATACCATTACCATACCATTACGATACCATTACCATACCATTACCATACCATTACCATACCATTACCATACCATTACCATACCATTACCATACCATTACCATACCATTACCATACCATTACCATACCATTACCATACTATTACCATACCATTACCATACCATTACCATACCATTACCATACCATTACCATACCATTACCATACCATTACCATACCATTACCATACCATTACCATACCATTACCATACCATTACCATACCATTACCATACCATTACCATACCATTACCAAATTTCTTGAGGTAAACCGGCGTTGCCAACTATCGAAAAGTGCTGTATTTTTTCTTATGAACTGAGTATTGGCTCAAGAAAATTTGACGTGTGAAAACAGTTCTTGACCATTTCTTGAGCGTTTTTTATATGGAGTTTGACATTTCTTGGCAGGTGAGTAGCCCGCTTAACTTAGAAATACATAGAAGTAATAAAAAAGCAATAAAATTCACAAAGACCAACTGATCGAAAAACTATGATTAGAATCAGTCCATTTTTTAATTGCTCTTTTGTTACTTCACACAAACACTTATAATTAAACAGGAACATAGATCGTCGCTCCCAACGAAGACTAACACGGTTGAGTTTTCTGCGTCGAAGACTAACACACTTCGTTTTCTGCGTGGAAGACTAACACACTTCAGCTTTCTGCGTCGAAGACTAACACACTTCAGTTTTCTGCGTCGAAAACTAACACACTTCGTTCTCTGCGTCGAAAACTAACACACTTCAGCTTTCTGCGTCGAAAACTAACACACTTCAGCTTTCTGCGTCGAAAACTAACACACTTCAGCTTTCTGCGTCGAAAACTAACACACTTCGTGCTTTGCGTCGAAAGACTAACACAATTCAGTTTTCTGCGTGGAAGACTAACACACTTCAGCTTTCTGCGTCGAAGAATAACACACTTTAGTTTCAGTTCAGTTCTATGCGAACTGTGTTTGTCTTCGACGCAGAGAACGAAGTGTGTTAGTTTTCGACGCAGAAAACTGAAATGTATTAATCTTCGACGCAGAAAACTGAAATGTGTTAGTCTTCGACGCAGAAAACTGAAGTGTGTTAGTTTTCGACGCAGAAAGCTGAAGTGTATTAGTCTTCCACGCAGAGAACGAAGTGTGTTAGTCTTCGACGCAGAGAGCGAACTGTGTTAGTCTTCCACGCTAACTGAACTGTATTAGTCTTCGTTGGGAGCGACGAGATTTAAGATTTTGTATATAAACTTCTGTAAATATATGAATAAAGTTAGTCGTTTTACAAACTACTCAATTGGTTGATTTAATTTCAACATACTGTCAGCTTCCCCCCACCAGTGGTAAGGGGTTGTCAGTTTATAAAATCAAATATTTTGGTCCATGCGAGCCTTAGAGCCGGGACAGTGAATAAAATTAAAGTACATATTAAATGTATCTTAAAAAAAAGTGTGTTCTAGCGGCAAAACAGCTAGAATTAAATTTGTGCAAATGCGTTTCTAGCGGCTAAACAGCTAGAAGTGAATTAAAGTGAAGAAATACTAAAAAATAATTTTTTTGCTAACCACAGTATAACGTGTGGAAAGTGTGGTATAGTAAGTCTCCTGAAAAAGAGGGTTGCCAGTATATGTAAGACGAGACAGCGAAGTCTGCTCGCGTTAAAATAAATAAGCCGTTAATTGGAAAAATTTATGCAATAAAATATTGTTATTCAAAAGAACAACCAGCGGCTGTGAGTCGAGGCACAGCAAGGTCAACCAGGCGACCAAATAAATTTCCTCCAACGGTTCTTTTGGAGAAGAAATAACAATTTAATTAAATTAAAATTATTTGAAAAACAAGTAAGGAAAGCTGTCTTCGGCTGTGCCGAAGGCTATATACCTTTCATGAATAAGCGTCACGATTTTCACTGTTCGATCCCCAGTACAGCCTGTTTCAATTTAACTATATTTACTATACACATTACACATCTTTGTTATAATTTAAAAAAACTTACAAAATAATAGGATCCGGCCAAAAAACCTTATATCGGAACAACCGGTTGAATGGGGCTATATTTTATATTTACCCGATCTTCTTGATTTTCCTCTACGCACTACATAAATTGAAAGTACTCAAGTTGCAAAATTTTATGTTCCTAACTTTTTAATTGCAGAAGTTTTGGCCAAAAAACCTTATATCTGAACAATCGGTTGTATGGGGGCTATATGTTACATTTGCCCGATCTTGTTGATTTTCACTATATACACTACATAAATAGAAAGTACTCCAGTTGCAAAATTTTACGTTCCTAACTTTTTAATTGCAGAAGTTTTGGTCAAAAAACCTTATATCTGAACAATCGGTTGTATGGGGGCTATATGTTACATTTGCCCGATCTTTTTGATTTTCACTATATACACTACATAAATAGAATGTACTCGAGATGCAAAATTTTACGTTCCTAACTTTTTAATTGCAGAAGTTTTGGTCAAAAAACCTTATATCTGAACAATCGGTTGTATGGGGGCTATATGTTACATTTGCCCGATCTTGTTGATTTTCACTATATTTACTACATAAATAAAAAGTACTCGAGTTGCAAAATTTTACGTTCCTAACTTTTTAATTGCAGAAGTTTTGGCCAAAAAACCTTATATCTGAACAATCGGTTGTATGGGGGCTATATGTTACATTTGCCCGATATTGTTGATTTTCACTATATACACTACATAAATAAAAAGTACTCGAGTTGCAAAATTTTACGTTCCTAACTTTTTAATTGCAGAAGTTTTGGTCAAAAAACCTTATATCTGAACAATCGGTTGTATGGGGGCTATATGTTACATTTGCCCGATCTTGTTGATTTTCACTACATACACTACATAAATAGAAAGTACTCCAGTTGCAAAATTTTACGTTCCTAACTTTTTAATTGCAGAAGGTTTGGTCAAAAAACCTTATATCTGAACAATCGGTTGTATGGGGGCTATATGTTACATTTGCCCGATCTTGTTGATTTTCACTATATACACTACATAAATAAAAAGTATTCGAGTTGCAAAATTTTACGTTCCTAACTTTTTAATTGCAGAAGTTTTGGCCAAAAAACCTTATATCTGAACAATCGGTTGTATGGGGGCTATATGTTACATTTGCCCGATCTTGTTGATTTTCACTATATACACTACATAAATAGAAAGTACTCGAGTTGCAAAATTTTACGTTCCTAACTTTTTAATTGCAGAAGTTTTGGCCAAAAATTCTTATATCTGAACAATCGGTTGTATGGGGGCTATATGTTAAATTTGCCCGATTTCGTTGATTTTCACTATATACACTACATAAATAGAAATTACTCAAGTTGCAAAATTTTACGTTCCTAACTTTTTAATTGCAGAAGTTTTGGCCCAAAAACCTTATATCTGAACAATCGGTTGTATGGGTGCTATATGTTAAATTTGCCCGATCTCGTTGATTTTCACTATATACACTACATAAATAGAAAGTACTCAAGTTGCAAAATTTTACGTTCCTAACTTTTTAATTGCGGAAGTTTTGGCCCAAAAACCTTATATCTGAACAATCGGTTGTATGGGGGCTATATGTTATACTGGTCCGATCTTGTCAGTTCCGACAAATGATTCCTATATTACAAAATGGTGGCCACATACAAAATTTCAGCCAGATATCTCAAAAATTGAGGGACTAGTTTGCGTTCAAACAGACAGACGGACAGACGACAGACGGACAGACGGACATGGCTAAATCAACTCAGCTTGTCATCCTGATCATTTCGGTATACTTATTGATGGGTCCATCTCTTCTTCTTCTCATACTTACAAACATCGGACCAAAGTTATAATACCATTTCATGTTCATGAAAGGTATAATAAATTAGAATCAAGATGCCTACTAAGGACGAAATTTACGAGGAGCAAAAGACTTTTGATGTGCAATTCAGCACATTGCTGTTGAAATTGAAAGGGCGGAAAACACGCGCAACAGAGGAGGCAAAGAAAAATATTCTCGAAATTAAAGAAAGATTTATATCGAATCACAACCAGTTACTAAATGTGGGTGATGCGAATGAACTCTACTTTACTTCTAAATTTTTCGATGGCTGGATGCAAAAAATTGCCGAGGTCCTAAAAAGATATGACGCGGAATGCGAAACAACTATGGAAACTGACAATGGTCAGAATATTATTCTCAAACAAGAGCTTGAAAAACAAATTATTCGCTTTGGAAAATTTGCTCTAAGAGCTAGAGAAGATATGAAGGAAGAAGTATTAGTTTTGGATACTGTAAAGGTAGAGTATAAATTACTGAAGAAAAGGTATGAAGTATATTCATCCATTAGCGAAGATATGCTATACAGAATGGATGAGTGTGAGAGCGAAATACATTTCTTACGAACATCAGTTGAAAAACTAAAAAATAAAAAAAATATCGCTAAAGCAAAATACTCTTCATCATTTGAAGGTAGAGGATATAAAAATTGCGCCATTTTATGGAGACTTGTCTCAATGGCCTACATTTAAAGACATATTTAAGAGTCTTATACATGAAAACTTTCAATATACAAAAGTCGAGAAAATGTATAGACTAAAATCATATCTGAAAACTTTCAATATACAAAAGTCGAGAAAATGTATAGACTAAAATCATATCTGAAAGATGGTCTGATACAACATTTGACGGTTACCAACGAAAATTATTTGGCAGCTTGGGAAATCTTGAATAACAGATACGAGAATCGTAGATTACTGTTTACATCCCAGTTTGACAAAATTTTAGATTTGCCAACTGTTAATAGTGAATCAGCAACAAGTATGAAAAGTTGTTTAGATAAAGCCAAAGAGTGTATTTTTGCAATAAAAGGTTTAAGCATCAATCTCTCTGACGCTGAACCATTTCTAGCAAGGATAATAGTTAGAAAGCTTGATAAAGATGGACTACGCTTATATGAGCAAAGCTTAAAGAAGACAAGAGAAATTCAAACTCTTCAAGATGTCTTTAATTTTTTAGATCAGCAATATCTTGCCTTAGAAGCTGTTTCTAGTAAAACCTCAAGTTATAATAGGTTTCAAAAAAATGAAAAAAGGTTTACAAGTAACTATGTCAGTAGCACAAAAAATACTGAGAAAGTAGACTGCGTGTTTTGTAAAACACCAGGGCATAAGATTAATTATTGCAGAAATTTCAAAGCATTACCAACGGCACAAAGAAAAGAATTTGTAGAAAAAGTTAAGCTATGCTTTCTTTGCCTGGAGCATTATTTTGGCTCAAAGTGCAACAATTCTGAAAAAAGTTGCGTAAAATGTGGTTTAAAACATCATTTTCTATTACATGAGTGTAATGGGGTGTGGTTGCTGAGTGACCGCGCTCAATCCCGACTCTTGCGTCCTCGTTCGTGCACTCTGGGCAACGTTGAGCTACCTAGGCTCGCGGCAGAAAGAGAGGGAGCCCCGCGGGGGCCACTCTGACATACTTGGTTTAAGGGCTCACCGGGGTCTTTTTTTTTTCGCAGCGTCTGTACACCAAGAGGTGCGGCTGTAAGCGGGCGTCTGTCTTGAAGCAAGCGGCTCGCTATATAAACGTGCAAAACTTTTCCCTCCCAATCCAGGGTGTTATGCGATACCGTGCCCATTGGAAGTTTGCAGCCGGGAGGCAAATCGTGGCTGTAGTCGAACGGAGCCTCACTGATACCGGGCCGCCTCAGGGAGTAACTATGGTCTTACCGCGATATGGGGCTCTGCCGCGGCGGACGACACACTTCCTCTTACACTACCCTTGACCCTAAGCTGGCCTTGTCCGGCGAGGGGTCGTACGAACAAGATGAAGAACACACAAAATACAAAGCAATTAACTACTTCGTTTACTCCGCAGCAGAGAAGAACTATGCTGGAGCAAGCGAAAACACAACGCCGGAGGACAAACTCCGCCTCAAAGTTAACTGGGAGGCCGACAGCGATGGAAACTACGGGTCAGTCATCCCCTAAACTGCTATCAAGTAAGAGTGACTTGATGGGAGCAAGCAACAGTGCGGCTGCCTACGCAGTCAAGCAGAAAACGGCGGAAGCTAAACTTCCATCAAGCGCTGGTACGAAACCCAATCTCTTCACATCTGGGGCAATGGTCTCACGACCTGGTTTCAGAGTTTCGAAAGAGAAGGACGACGCCGCAAAGGGAGAGACCGCGATGGCAACTACGAGTCTGAATCCCCCCAAAGAGGCATCTCCCCGACGCTTTGCGTACTGGGATAAAAGAAAGGCCGCAAGGATCCTTAAAAAATATGAGGGGGCATCGCAGGAGAAGCTGTCGCCGGAAGAAAGGAAGATGGTGGAGGAAGCGAAAGCTCTGATACCAAATTTCCAGAGGCCCTACGTGCCTAAGAGGGTGAACGGTAATCCCTTCAAACGCCAGAGATCGGACGGAGAGGTAGACCCCCATCCGAAGCGGCATCAGGTCAACCCCGTAGTGGGAAAACTCAGCTTTGCTTAAGTAACCAAGGACAGAATCCTTATAGGTTTCATTGACCGAGGTAACGACCGTTGGTCCATCCCCAAAGACCAGTGGATATATGTCCGGAATGAAATGGGCAGGGCCCTCCTCCACTTAATGCGTGAGTCTCCGGGTAGTCCGCCGCGAGGTACTAACGCGGGCTGGCACCAAGGTCAGATCAAAATATTCGCGTGCGAGGATGCAAGAATTGTCGCACTGTATAAGGCAGCAGTTGCAAGACTGGGTGAAGTCTACCCAGGGGCAAGACTAGATGTCGTCGACTGGAAGGACATTCCTGCTCGGCCAAGGGCAAGGGCATGGATTCCTGCCGTCCCTGCAGAACCCGAGAATATTCTTGAGATGCCGCAGGTCTGGAATCCGTCTCTCCCGACGCAGGATTGGGGCGTCAATCTGGTCGATGATGTGGTTGGGCCCAATAGACAGGTGGTTATCACTCTGAATCAGGAGGCGCTCGAGCCCCTTAAACGGTGCAACGGACGAGTGCATTACGGCTTGGGTCAGATCGTGATCCACGTATACCGTAGCGATGCACAGCGCGCTGCTATTCCGGACGCTCCGGAGAACTCGGAGATCGAAGCATCGGAAGAGGAAGCAGAGGAGTCCGACGCGGAAAGTATGTTATCCGCCACGTCAAATTGCGATGGTGCTGCGAACAACTCGGCGATAGAAGAAAGCCTGCTTGACGAAGAAGGCCTCGACGTCACGATCGTGGCTAAACCTGAGCACACTAACGTTGATGCTGCTTCAGACAGCAGGGTTCCCGCCGCGCCAAATCGTGCAGGTGCTCTGGACAACTCCTCGTTGAGAGACAGCCCCCGGAACAGGCCAGACCTCGACGACACGCTGGCGGCAGGGATGTCTGAGCTCTCTCATGTTGGTGGTGCTTCAGATAAATCTGCACAAATCTAAAGCAGCCTCGGCTGTTTTAAGCAGTCGTCTTTCTAAAGGCGACGTAGACGTGGTCCTTATCCAAGAGCCCTGGGTCAATAGCTCTAGGATCTGTGGATTGGGGACTAAGGGGTACAAGCTCATCCAAGCCAATGATGAGGGCAAGGTCAGAACCTGTATTTTGGTAAAGTCTGAGCTAAACACCTTTCTATTACCCAACTACTCAAATGGTGACGTTACAGCTGCCAGCTTAACAGTCGGCAGCACCAGCCTAACTATGGCGTCGGTCTATTGCGAACCAGTCGAAAACGAAGATATGCAAAAATCGCTGAACACCATTAAATTGGAGACTGTCGAGCGTCCGGAAATAAATCCATGCTGGTTAGGACTGATTACAGACTTTACAGTAAAATGTATTTTATCTTTAATAATACTTTCAAAAAGTTTTGAAAAGTTTGATAGCTTTGAAATAGGCCTGTAGTTACGAACATTACATTTACTCCCACTTTTGAAAAGAGGCGTAATTGTTGTTATCTTCCAGTCATTTATGAAGATTCCTGACGAAAGAGATTTATTAAAAAGTAATTGTAACGGGTATGACAACGCTGGACAGCCCTTAAGTAAAAGAGCTGGCAGTCCGTCTGCTTCTGATTGTGACGAAAGCTTGAGGGATAGAATCGCACTCAAAACTTCGTCAGACGAAATATGCAAGGTCCCTAGATTAACAGACGGGTATATTTCAGAAGAAAAATCGGGAGAACTCTCGTCATCAATAACAAAATTTGACTTAAAGAACTCCGCGAACAGATTAACGGCCTCAGCGGGAGTGTTGGCAGACTTACTATCCAGGAAAACTGAGCTAGGTACGCCAGAGCTTAACTTTTTGGATTTCACAAAGGACCAAAAAGATTTCGGATTAGATTTAATGTTCCGCTCCGTATTTCGAATATAATTTTTATAAAGGAAGTTATTTAATGACTTAAATTCCTTGTGGTATTGTTGATATTGTATAAAGAATGTTTGGATTCGAGTTAACTTGAACTTTTTAAGATATTTGTTTTTAATGTTTTTCAATTTCATTAATTCTCTATTATACCAAGGTGATTTGTAAGACCGCTTCCGTTTAAATGGTATATTACTTAAACAGAATTCATTAAGTATTGATTTAAAAGTAGCAAAGCACCTATGAATATCCAAGTCAGTAAGAAGTTTATCCCATTCTATTTCCGACAGGGATTTATTTAGACTTGGAAAATCACAAGATGCATAATTGAAAACTTTTCTCTCATTACGTAAAATTTCAGAAAAGACATAGAAATTTAGGTCAATTTCTAAAGGAACATGGTGCATACTAGCATCTGAAATTGGCGAAAAGCATGTTGATGTACGATAGTCAACATTGTCACTAACATAAATTAGATCTAATAATCTATTTAAATCATTAAATATACAATTAATTTGTTTTAGATTAGCACTAAGAAAATTATCAATAAAGTAGGATTCTCGATCGGTGGTAATGTTGTTTGGTACAAGACAAGAATCAGCAGAATTCCTGCACCATTTTAGGTCACTGAGGTTGAAATCACCCAGAACACAGATATGATTATCGTTTAGATCCAGAGCTAGCGCAATAACATTATCCACGTGAGCTTTGTATAACTCGAAGCTACTGTTAGGAGGGATATAGGAAGCTAATACATATAAAGAACTATGTGAATTCATTCCTTTAATGCGAACGCACACTTGGTCTAGCAAAGTATCGCCATTGCTAAGTATCACCAAAGATGCGCAGAATTTACGACGAACTGCAACTAAAACACCGCCACCTCTTGAAAACCCCGTTTTCGTGGAGTCCCGATCTTTACGGAACACATTGTATAAATTCGGATCGAAAAACTCGCTATCGTAGAAGTCAGGCTTGAGCCAGGTCTCGACAATGACAATCACATCATAAGCTTCTTGTGAGCTAAATTGAAAAACAGTATTAGATTTCGTTCTTAGACCAGATATGTTCTGATAGTAAAGCTTAAAATCCGCACAAAATTCGGAAGAAGCATTACCATTGTTGGTAGTTAGGACTGTCGAGTCTGCCCTAGGCGCTTTCGAAAAAAATTTTCAAATGGTTTAACTCTCACATTGGTTGGCCAGATCTCCGCATTTAGAAATTTAGGGTAATCACCAGAAGGTACACCCAACTTAAAATTGACGCGGTCATGATTTACTGCTGGGTTAACTTTTTTCACCAACGCAAAGCAAGAGAGAGACTTTTTGTCAATGCTTGCATGTTTAGCTACATAATTTAATATATCATCAGCTGTAACTGTAAGGCTAAATGAAGATAAATGTACCCAAATTTTGCGATCAGCAACGCACAGCTCACTACTAGCATTTGAGCCAACAACAACCACACGATTATTAGTTTTCTTTTTGTTCCCAGCTTTCGTCCAACCAGCATTGTCGTTCGAACTACTGCTTTCACTTACTTGCTGAGACATAAAATCATCAACCGGGGCGCTCTCAGAACATTTTGTCACTGTGTTTGTGCGATCTGACACAGCATTGGTGTTATCAGCATTATTGTCAGCAGCATCAATAACATTAACATTTGGTAGTTTTGACTGAGAAGCATTAGTTGTCAAACCAGTATTCTTATCAGCTGCTTTAGATGTTGACTTTTCAGCGTGAGAGGAAAAGGTATTAGTATCACCATCCTCAACTGCATTCTTACCAGGCACAGCAGCAGACGGCTTTGCAGCAATACTGTGTGACGTAGGTTTACTAATATTAGTTGCTAAACCAGTATTTTTATGATTCGCTTTTGATATCGGCTTTTCAGCAGGAACAGCCGGAGTAGATGAAGCAACAACAGCGTCCTTAGGTTGCTTTGAACCAATAGCACCAACAGTATCAACAGTATGCGAGGTGGGAGGTTTAAGCGCCTTTACAGCAACAACCTCTCCTGCTTTACCTTTTGATCGGGTTATGACTCCACTTTCAATGCTTGCAGGTGCCGGCGAATTATGCTTATCACAAATCTCCGGCTCGACCAAAGACAAAAAAACGTTTTTTATTTTATCCAAGTCAGAAATCGCGGCTAAGATTTTATCTTTAAGCTCACCAGAGACGCCGCAATTAGCGCACAAAGACATTTTCGCAAAACAAATACAAACTATTGTGTTTAGACACCAAGCGAAAGAAAAAACACGACCGATCACTTCAACGGTTATTTGTAAAAAAATGCAAATATCTAAATTTTTACTCAAGTTATCGTGTACACGGACGGACAGACGGACGGACATGCCTTAATCAACTCCTCTTTTAATCCTAAGAACTTTCATATATGGAACTCTATATATCTCGATTATTTTGTGCCGTTACAAACAGCCGTTATGTGAACAAAGTTAATATACCCTTGTACTAGTACTAGTACACTGGGTATAAATATAAATTTGTCACATCAAACCATAACAAGAAGAATTGATTGTATGGCCAACGATATTGAGTCGTCTTTAGAAACGCAATTGCAGAAATGTGTTTTCTATAGTTTAGCGCTCGACGAAAGTACTGATATGTCAGATACAGCCCAATTGGCAGTTTTCGTGAGAGGAGTATCCGAAGACTATACCGTTATAGAGGAATTGTTAGATTTGCGTTCAATGAAAGATACAACCACTGGACAAGATATCTACGAAGAAGTTAAAAGTTGTAAAGAAAAATATGAACTTCAAACAGAAAATCTTTGCGGCTTAACAACAAATGGTGCGCCTGCAATGACAGGGAAGAGAAACGGCTTTGTGGCTTTGATGCGTAATAGCATCACACATACAATCATACAGCATCATTGTATTATTCACCAAGAACAGCTATGTGCAAAAGTTCTAGACCTGAAACACGTGATGGATAAAGTAGTGCAGACAGTTAATTTTATACGCGCAAGAGGGCTTAACCACAGACAGTTCCAGGCTTTTCTGGCTGATGTCGGTTCAGATCACGAATACATTGTATACTTCAGTCGCGTTCGCTGGCTCAGCAGATCAGCTACACTTAAACGATTCTATTCCCTGCTGGACGACTTAAAGATTTTTCTTGGCAACAAAGACCAAGAAATTACTTTTCTTACTGATGAGCAGTGGTTGGCTGATCTGGCTTTCCTGGTTGATATAACTAAATATCTTTCTGATCTTAACTTGAAACTGCAAGGGAAAGACCAACTATGCACACAGTTATACGAACACGTTCTAGCTTTCACAAAAAAGCTTTTGTTGTTGGGAAAGCAGCTGGAACAAAAGCAGTTGATTCATTGGGAGACCTTATCTACAAGAAAGCAAGATACCTCGGATTTTGACAAGTACGTGTTGATGTTACAAAGATTAAGGAACGAGTTTGACGACAGATGCGCAGACTTCAAATCCCAAACTCCCTGCTTGCAAGTGTTTCAAAATCCATTTGTGTTGAAAATGAAGGCGCTGCGCTGAATTTACAGCTGGAGTTAATAGAATTGCAAAGCAGCTCTCATCTAAAAACAGCATATAATAATTGTCTTCCAAACTTAATTGAATTTTACAAAAAGTATATTACACCCAGTCAATACCCAAACCTTACTAAGCTGGCTATTCAACAAATTTCTTTATCTGGTAGTACATATATTTGCGAGCAGCTGTTTTCTCGCATGAAATATAACAAATCAAAAGCCAGATCATCTTTATTAGATAGCCATCTTAAAGGCATTTTGCGCATAGCCACTTCTAAAACTCCAGCTGACATAGATGCGCTGTGCAAACAGAAAAAATGTCAGACATCTCATTGATTAAATTTTAAGAATAAGACTATCTTTATATGCTAAGGCCATAGTTACATTAATAAGAAAATATTAACTTTTATGTGATGTTGCTTTTTATAAATAAATAAATATACCAAAACTGAAGGTCATTTTATTTTTTTTTGGCCCGCCACGGTTATGAAAATGCTAAACCTGGCCCTTCACAAAATTATGTTGGACGGGCCTTAGTTAGAGTCTAACCCTGGCCCCCTCGCTGGCTCGGATAAGCTTAAAACCCTTAAATCCATGAGCTGTTGACCCAGGGTTCTTGGATGAGGACCACATCTACGTCGCAATTAGAAAGGCGACTGATTAAAGCAGCCGAGGCTGCTTTAGATTTGTGCAGGTTTATCTGAAGCACCACCAACATGACAGCGCTCAGACTTCTATGCCACCGCCGTATCGTCGATTTCCACCTCGTTTGAAGGCTTATCTTTCAACGACGAGTTGTTCAGACCACGTGACGGAAACCCAACTAACTGTGGCTGTATCAACATTGGTACGCTCAGGACTAGCTGCTATCACCATAACGTTGAGGTCTTCCCCGTCCAGCAGGCTGTCTCCCATCTCCTAGCTGTTCACTGTTCCTTCGCCATTTGACGTGGCAGATACCATACTTTCCGAGTCGGACATCTCCCACTCCTCTTCCGGCGCTGCGATGCCCGAGTCCCCCGGTGCAGCCGAAATAGTAGTTGTGCTTTAGTTTTAATGTTTATATTATTTTTATTATTATTATTCATCTTGTTCGTACGACCCCTCGCCGGGCAAGGCCCCCTTAGTGTCAAGGGAAGAGTAAGGGGAATGTTTCGTCCGCCGCGGCAGAGCCCCATACCGCGGTAAGGCCATAGTTAAGGCTTGGTTTTCTCGAAAGCGGTGACAGTATATAGCGCTCGTTATATAGCGGTGACGCTATATCTATCTAATTTTGGCTTGCGTCATAATGACGCTTAACCGCCTAGGCGATTTTGGCCGTTTCGTATCAAAGCACGCCAGTCATTCCTTTTTAGCGATAACTGACGCCAATTGGAAACCTCAAGGGAGTACAAGTCATCCTCCACCTGTTGTTTCCATCTCAGTCGAGGGCTCCCCCTTCCTCTGCTGCCGAATTCGGGTGTCGATAGTAAAACTTTCTGTGCTGGAGCTTCTTTTTCCATTCGCATAACATGACCCAGCCACCGGAGCCTTTGGGCTTTAATCCGCTGAACTATGGTCAGGTCTGCGTAAAGCTCGTACAGCTCATCGTTGAATTTCCTTCGATACTCGCCGTTGGCATCGCCGGAAGGACCATAAATCTTCCGGAGAACTTTTCTCTCAAATACTCCAAGGGCCATCTCATCTTCTCTGGATACTGTCCATGATTCCGAGCCGTACATCAGGACTGGTATGATGAGAGACTTATAGAGCGTGATCTTTGTTCTTCGAGAGAGGACTTTACTTCTCAATTGCCTACTCAGTCCAAAGTAGCACTTGTTGGCAAGGGTGATTCTCTGTTGGATTTCTAGACTGATATTATTTTCGGTGTTAATGCTGGTTCCCAAATAGACGAAGTCCCTCACTGTTTCAAATTTGTAACTATCAACAGTGACATGGCTGCCAAGGCGCAGGTGCGCCGATTCTTTCCTTGATGACAGCAAATACTTCGTCTTGTCCTCGTTCACGGCAAGACCCACTTTTTTCGCTTCCTTATCCAGTCCAGAGAAGGCAGCGCTTATGGCGCGGTTGTTAAGGCCAATGATATCAATATCATCGGCATACGCCAGCATTTGTACGCTCTTGTAGAAGATTGTGCCATTGCGGTTTAGCTCTGCTGCTCGAATTATCTTCTCCAGCATCAGGTTGAAGAAATCGCACGAAAGGGAGTCGCCCTGTCTGAAGCCTCGTTTGGTGTCAAATGGCTCAGAGAGGGCCTTCCCGATTCTGACGAAGCTGTTGGTATTGCTCAGCGTCATTTGGCAAAGCCGTATAAGCTTTGCAGGGAAGTCAAACTCAGACATGGCGGTATACAGGCAACTCCTTTTTGCGCTGTCAAAATCGGCTTTAAAATCGACAAAGAGGTGGTGTGTATCGATTCTTTTATCATGGGTCTTCTCCAGGATTTGGCGTATCGTGAAAATCTGGTCGATGGTAGACTTACCAGGTCTAAAGCCACACTGATAAGGTCCAATCAGTTTGTCCACGATGGGCTTCAGTCTTTCACACAATACGCTAGAAAGAACCTTATATGCGATATTAAGAAGACTGATTCCGCGGTAGTTGGTGGGGTTAGCGGAATCGCCTTTCTTGTGGATTGGGCAGAGCATACTTAAATTCCAATCTGGAGGCATGCACTCGTCTGACCATATTCTGCATAAGAGCTGATGCATGCTTTTTACCAGCTCTTCGCCTCCGTGTTTGAACAGCTCGGCGGGTAGTCCGTCTTTTCCAGGCGCTTTGTTGTTTTTGAGCCGGGATATAGCTATCCTCACTTCTTCATATTTAGGTGGTGGGACGACCTTTCCATCGTCAGGGATTGGGGTATCGGATTCAACGACTCCCTCGCAGTTTAGCAGTGAGGAGAAGTGCTCCCTCCATAATTTAAGTACACTCTGGACGTCGGGTACCAGGTCGCCATTATTGTCCTTACAGGAACTTGCCCCGGTCTTTAAACCTTCCGTCATCCGCCGGATCTTTTCATAAAATTTTCGGGCATCGTTCCTGTCAGCCAGCGTCTCAAGCTCCTCACACTCACGCCTTTCGGCCTCACGTTTCTTTTTTCTGAAAAGGCGTCTCTCTTCCTTCCCGTTCGCAACGTCTCCCTGTATGCAGCGTCTTTTTTGTCCGAGGCTGTGGTGCATTCCTCATCGTACCAGTTGTTCTTGCGGGCTCGCCGAAACCCTATAGTTACGGTGACCATCCGTTCTGTTTTTGGCAGAACAGTTCTGTTTTTAAGAAGCTTGTGCTGCGTATTTTTTTTTTAAGCAAATGTTCTGCTTTTTTGTACTTTGTAATTCGAAGATATATGTTGAAAGGTCCACAGAAATCTACGCCGCAACGAGAAAATGGGCGTGATGGTGTTAAACGTTCGACAGGAAGATTTCCCATCATGTGTTGAAGTAATTTCGGTTTGTACCTAACGCAATGGATACATGACCGAACGATGCGCCTAGCGAGTTCACGAGCGTTGACAATCCAAAATTGTAAGCGAATTAAAGATACTAATGCTTTAGGTCCAGCGTGATAATTTTTGAGATGAAGATATCGAACGTATCGTGTGGTGAATTCACACTTACTCGGCAACAAAATAGGGTGTTTTTGGCTGTCTGGAAGATCAGCCAGTTCAAGTCTTCCGCCAACCTTTAGCAATTCAAATCCTTGAGTCGTGTCCAAGAACGGGTTTAGATTCCGCAATGTGCCACTTATCTTTTTCTCCCTTTGCAATAATCGAATGTCTTCAGCAAAATGTTGTTGTTGAACGTTCCATACAATGCATAACAATGCGCGGTGTAGTTCATCGGGAGTTAGTGATTCGTTGGCAACTTCTGTTTGGGTTTTCTTTAATTTTGTGCAAAATCGAAGCATTCTGGCAACAATTCGAATTTCTTGAGTGTGAGAACTTTGCCTGTCGAGAGATTCAATTAGGTAGTTACTGGATATAGTTACCTTGAATGCCGATTTTCGAACTTCAGCATTAACCACTTCCATATCGATACCTTTGTTTGTTTCACACGGCCACTTCCCTACGTCTTCATACAGAAATGCAGGACCAGAAAACCAAATCGAATTTACGAGCTCAGATGGTGTACTTCCTCTGGACACAATGTCCGCTGGATTACATTTCGTTGGTACATGTCTCCAATAAGCATCCGCAGTAAAATCCTGTATTTCCGAAACTCTGTTGCCAACAAAGGCTGAAAGTGTAGCCGAATGCAGTTTGAGCCAGTGAAGTACAATTTGCGAATCTGTCCAAAGAAATGTATCAAAATTATAATCAGAAAATATTGGTTTAATTTTTGAATAGAGTCGAGAAAGTAATAGTGCACCACAAAGCTCCAGCTTCGGTAGTGATTGTCGTTTAGTTGGGGCTACTCTTGATTTTGCCGTGAGAAGGCGAACGGGAATATTGCCGGTTTTATCTACGATGCGAGTATAAATTCCACAGCCATACGCGCGAATAGATGAATCACAAAATCCGTGTATTTGCAAAGACTGAATATTAGTGGATAGACAATACCTTGGAATATTGATTGAAACGAGGTCCGAGAGATTGTTGACGAATGTTTGCCAAGCTGATTGAATGTTTTGTGGAACTGACTCATCCCATTCGAGTTTCAATAGCCACAACTCCTGAAGTAGAATTTTTGCGGTAACGATTACTGGTGCTACGAGTCCAACTGGGTCGAAAAGTGACGATGCTATAGAAAGAATTGTCCTCTTTGTAACACGATCTTTTATTGGCTGCTTTGGAATAAACGAAAAAATAAAATTATCTTCAATTTGATCCCATTTGAGCCCAAGAGTACTAGTGAGAGAAGCATCGAGATTCAAGTCCTTGTCGGTAATTTCACATCTGAGACGCTGGTGATTGGAATGCCATTTTGCCAGATCAAATCCACCTAATTTTAACAATTCAGTTACCTCATCTTGTATCCTCGATAGTTCGGCAATGGAGTCAGCACCACAAAGCCAGTCGTCAACATAAAATGATGATTTGACGATATTTGAACCAATGACGAAATTTGACTGATATTGATCAGCGAGATAATTGAGACTACGTATAGCGAGATAAGGTGCGGATGCCATTCCGTAGGTTACTGTGTTGAGTTGGTAGGTTTTGAGATCTTGATTTGGCGAGCTCCTCCATAAAATAAACTGGAACTTGCAATGGTCTTTACTGACCAGCACTTGCCTATACATTTTGACAATATCTGCTGTAAGCGCAAAACGATGTAAACGAAAACGAAGTAAAAGAATGACGAGATCGCTTTGAATAGTCGGTCCAACCATTTGTAGGTCATTTATCGATTTCTGCGTAGAAGTTCGACAGGATGCATCGAACACAACTCTGAATTTCGTTGATGTACTGCTCGGCTTCAAAACGCAGTGATGCGGGATGTAATAGTGAGGTTCGTTGAGATTAGGGTAAGGGACTACTTCCATGTGGCCTAGACTTTGATACTCATCCATAAATGCGACGTATTGTGACTTGAGATTAGGTGAGCGTGCCAACCGACGTTCTAGCGAATTAAATCTGCGCAAAGCAGTTGTGTATGATTCACCTATGTTCGCAGGATCGTCCTTGAATGGAATTTTGACTATAATCCGACCGTTACTGTTTCGAGTGACAGTATCGTTATACAATTTTTCGCAAGTATGCTGCTCTCGAGTCCACACGTCAACTTTGGTTGAAACTTCTTCAATTTGCCACAGTTTTTCCAATTTCGAATCGATTGATTCCTCGCAAGCTAACAAGCAATTATTGTTGAACGACTCAGAGCCAGACGACCCAACCCAGAAGAGTTTTCTGTAAAATAGGAAGATTACTACCAAGTTTAATTTGTCCTACAGAAAGTAAACTGAAGAAACTCTCTGTCCCTAAAAGCAAGTCGATTTTCTTGGTTTTATAAAATTGATCATCAGCAAGTACGATATTCGATGGGATATGCCAAGAAGATGTGTCTATCTCCGGCTCGGGTTGGTAAGCGACATGTGAAGTGATGCAAAATGTGAGTGGTAGTTCAAACCCTGTTGCTTGTGACTTAATATTGGTAGAAGTTTTATATTTAATATTAGTAGAGGACTCACCAATACCTTGGATTTCGATGTTGTGTTTGCTGCGTGGTAGGATCAGCTTCTGTGAAAGTTCATCGGTGATGAATAATGTGCTCCGACAATGTATTGTCCATGTGTGTGTGAACGGCGGATGGCAAATTAGTAGAAGACGAGTCTGAAGTGGTCCCACGATGCAACAAACTGTGGTGTTGACGAGAACAGATTTTACATTTATGCGTGGAAGCGCAGTTCGACAATTGATGTCCCTTTGATAAGCAGTTAATGCAAAGACCCATTTTCTTTGCATGTTCGAAGCGTTGTGATACGCTAAGAGCCTTAAAACGATCGCAGCTTTGTATTTTGTGATTGTTGCTGGAACATACCGAACAAGTCATATTTGATACCGCAAATGAATACCCTTTGTTTGAATTTTTAGGTTTTGAAGGTTTGCTGGGATTTTGGCGAATGGGTCCAACGACGTGAGCGTTATCAACTGAATCGAGATATTGACAACGTCTGTCTAAAACCTTGGTACAATCTGCCCAACTGGGCAGTGTCTGAAAGTCCAACGACTCCTTCCATTTGCGATTGGTTTCTTCATCGGCTTTCTGTAAAACTAAATAAATAAGCATGGCTTGAGAGATTTGGCCTTCAGTTCCTAAAGACAATAATGAACCATAAATTGCAGATGCCTTGTCAATTAGGCTTCTCAATTGACCACCGTTTGGTTTAGAAATAGCTGACAGCTCAAAAAGCGACGATATATTTTCTAGGAATATAAGGGTTGGATTATCATAGCGAGATTTAAGTCTTTCCAAGGCCTTTGGGTAATTTTCATTAGAAACTGGAAACGCGTCAATAGTTTCCAATGCGGGACCTTGGAGACAGTTGCGCAAGTGATTAAATTTCTCGATATTGGACAAACTATATTCTCTATCGATAATTTGTTTAAACGAGGTTATAAAATTTTGATACTCAGAATACTTGCCATTGAATGTAGGAAGTTTGAGTTTGGGTAGTTTCGAACCTGCTTGCATAACGCAAGTTGAATCAGACAATGTTTCCTTGCGGTCCTCGGAGAGTTGAGTCTGAATTGATAATTTTGTTGTGATATACAATTCCTCCAAATCAGCACGAACTCCATCATCTGAATCTAGTTTTTCGATATCCGTTTGCGTAGACAATACATTCTTGAAGTACGATTCCAAAATACCCAATCGACACTTGTATTCTGCGTTAGATAATGGCTTAGCACCTGGCCGTAGACTGGCTTCAACAATATTTTTAATGCGAGAAATATTTTTCTTTATGTTGGCTCGTTGTTGTTTGAGCTCGTCGAGAGACATTTTAAATATTTGATGTAAATTGCGGAAAACGGGATAATGATAAATTGAGGGTTTCAATAATTTGAATATTGACAAGACTTACTTGATGTACGAATGGAGCAAAGATAAGTGGCGGGAAATACCGTTCGAATGTTGGTTGGGTAGCGACAAATAGTTAGGCAGCACCAATACAATACATATATCCAAATATATATGCAATTAAATGTGTTAGCGGCAGCGCTGTAATGCTTGATAAATGGAAACGGTGCGTAGCGACAAATGTGTACAGGCAGCGCAGTGCGAGCGTAGCAGAATTGCACAAAAGGCAGCGACGAAGAATGTTGACGGCGGCAGCGAAATAGCGCAGCGACAGCAGCAATGCAATACCAAACAAGAAAAGTGCAAAGCAGCGAGTACAAACAAATGTATGCGGGTTCGACGAAAATTGTACTGCTACTTGCACTTGAGTTGATGACAAATTTAAGCCCTTTGCGATTTGTTGCTAACAACGGGCTGCTGGGATGTGGAATCCGATGATACGATCCTCCAGCGACGATGATGATGCGGTAGCCCAAATGTAACCACCAAGAGCGAAAGACGAAAAATGTATAATTTTTTTTTTTTTTCTTTATAAAACGCGGTAATTTATTGTAAAATAAGGTTGCGAATTTATTTTACGCGACAAGTTAACTTAATTACACAGTCCCTGCTCGGGCGCCAAAAAAGGTGTAGTCAAAAAGCGTTTTTCTTGACGAAGAAGACAATGTAAAAATGGGCTGTGCAACTAAGCAGGCAAAGAAATAAATTACGCGTAAATAAAACACCGCGTCTTGGTGGTCGACAATAGACTAGATATTTAATTACTTCCAAAATTCAAATAAGGTATAACAATTCAAGTAAGGCATAAAAATATACACGTTTGTATGCTTGTATATACATAGCCATGCACTAGCGAAAGCCAATGCAAAAAAGGGTGACGAAATCTTCTATTGTTCGCTGTGCTAAGCATACAAGCGTGTGTGTATACATATGATGTTGAGTGGGAGCATGAGTACAAGTATGTTTGTATGATTGTTCATGCTCTCAACTAGACATTGGATTGCTACAGTTAGGTACATTTTTAAAGCAAGTAAATGATATTAATTGTAAGTAAATGATTTTAAATAGGTTATTGAACCATGACAGCTGTTAGTTAGGCAGGGTGTCCCAACCAATTACACCAATGACCCAACATCCCGGCCCCGTTGAAAAGACTTTCAAATCGGTAGTATTGCGATTTTGCAAATTGATCGACGACATGTTCCCTTGGGAGTGCGTAGGTTTACCACTCTGACTCGCCCATCCTTTCCTGGTATTATGTCTATAACACGACCTATCAGCCATCGTTGCGGGGGGACATTATCCTCATGGATAAGAACAATTGTGTCTTTAGCGATATTTTCATTTTCAGTATTCCACTTCGATCGCGATTGTAGTTCGCTGATATATTCATGCGACCATCGTTTCCAAAATATTTGTTTCAAAGCAGTTATTTGGTTCCATCTGTCCAAATTGTTACAATTATCCACTACCATTCGTTCAGGTAGAGACTTTAATGCGCTGCCAGTTATGAAGTGACCTGGAGTTAGTGCTGCGAAGTCGCTGGGATCGGACGAGAGTGGTGAGATGGGTCGCGAGTTGAGAACTGCTTCTATTTCCACCAATACTGTAGTGAGCTCCTCGTATGTTAGCCTTGCATTCATGACGCTGCGATGCAGATGGCCTTTGGTTGATATAAATTCATTAGAGCAATAATTAGTTATTGTGTCTTGATTCTCTTTTTTGAAAAGGAATGCTTTCAATTCAGCAAGTTTGCTGCAAGCACCAACGAAGTTAGTTGCGTTGTCGCAAAAAATGTTTGATGGAAGACCTCTTCTTCCAATCATTCGCTTAAGCGCAGCTAAAAATGCATCTGTAGATAGGTCTGAAACGACTTCGATATGCACCGCCTTTGTTGCAAAACATACGAAAATTGCAACGTAGGCTTTGTATGGTATCTTGCCCCTAATTCGAAGATATATGTTGAAAGGTCCACAGAAATCTACGCCGCAACGAGAAAATGGGCGTGATGGTGTTAAACGTTCGACAGGAAGATTTCCCATCATGTGTTGAAGTAATTTCGGTTTGTACCTAACGCAATGGATACATGACCGAACGATGCGCCTAGCGAGTTCACGAGCGTTGACAATCCAAAATTGTAAGCGAATTAAAGATACTAATGCTTTAGGTCCAGCGTGATAATTTTTGAGATGAAGATATCGAACGTATCGTGTGGTGAATTCACACTTACTCGGCAGCAAAATAGGGTGTTTTTGGCTGTCTGGAAGATCAGCCAGTTCAAGTCTTCCGCCAACCTTTAGCAATTCAAATTCTTGAGTCGTGTCCAAGAACGGGTTTAGATTCCGCAATGTGCCACTTATCTTTTTCTCCCTTTGTAATAATCGAATGTCTTCAGCAAAATGTTGCTGTTGAACGTTCCATACAATGCATAACAACGCGGTGTAGTTCATCGGGAGTTAGTGATTCGTTGGCAACTTCTGTTTGGGTTTTCTTTAATTTTGTGCAAAATCGAAGCATTCTGGCAACAATTCGAATTTCTTGAGTGTGAGAACTTTGCCTGTCGAGAGATTCAATTAGGTAGTTACTGGATATAGTTACCTTGAATGCCGATTTTCGAACTTCAGCATTAACCACTTCCATATCGATACCTTTGTTTGTTTCACACGGCCACTTCCCTACGTCTTCATACAGAAATGCAGGACCAGAAAACCAAATCGAATTTACGAGCTCAGATGGTGTACTTCCTCTGGACACAATGTCGGCTGGATTACATTTCGTTGGTACATGTCTCCAATAAGCATCCGCAGTAAAATCCTGTATTTCCGAAACTCTGTTGCCAACAAAGGCTGAAAGTGTAGCCGAATGCAGTTTGAGCCAGTGAAGTACAATTTGCGAATCTGTCCAAAGAAATGTATCAAAATTATAATCAGAAAATATTGGTTTAATTTTTGAATAGAGTCGAGAAAGTAATAGTGCACCACAAAGCTCCAGCTTCGGTAGTGATTGTCGTTTAGTTGGGGCTACTCTTGATTTTGCCGTGAGAAGGCGAACGGGAATATTGCCGGTTTTATCTACGATGCGAGTATAAATTCCACAGCCATACGCGCGAATAGATGAATCACAAAATCCGTGTATTTGCAAAGACTGAATATTAGTGGATAGACAATACCTTGGAATATTGATTGAAACGAGATCCGAGAGATTGTTGACGAATGTTTGCCAAGCTGATTGAATGTTTTGTGGAACTGACTCATCCCATTCGAGTTTCAATAGCCACAACTCCTGAAGTAGAATTTTTGCGGTAACGATTACTGGTGCTACGAGTCCAACTGGGTCGAAAAGTGACGATGCTATAGAAAGAATTGTCCTCTTTGTAACACGATCTTTTATTGGCTGCTTTGGAATAAACGAAAAAATAAAATTATCTTCAATTTGATCCCATTTGAGCCCAAGAGTACTAGTGAGAGAAGCATCGAGATTCAAGTCCTTGTCGGTAATTTCACATCTGAGACGCTGGTGATTGGAATGCCATTTTGCCAGATCAAATCCACCTAATTTTAACAATTCAGTTACCTCATCTTGTATCCTCGATAGTTCGGCAATGGAGTCAGCACCACAAAGCCAGTCGTCAACATAAAATGATGATTTGACGATATTTGAACCAATGACGAAATTTGACTGATATTGATCAGCGAGATAATTGAGACTACGTATAGCGAGATAAGGTGCGGATGCCATTCCGTAGGTTACTGTGTTGAGTTGGTAGGTTTTGAGATCTTGATTTGGCGAGCTCCTCCATAAAATAAACTGGAACTTGCAATGGTCTTTACTGACCAGCACTTGCCTATACATTTTGACAATATCTGCTGTAAGCGCAAAACGATGTAAACGAAAACGAAGTAAAAGAATGACGAGATCGCTTTGAATAGTCGGTCCAACCATTTGTAGGTCATTTATCGATTTCTGCGTAGAAGTTCGACAGGATGCATCGAACACAACTCTGAATTTCGTTGATGTACTGCTCGGCTTCAAAACGCAGTGATGCGGGATGTAATAGTGAGGTTCGTTGAGATTAGGGTAAGGGACTACTTCCATGTGGCCTAGACTTTGATACTCATCCATAAATGCGACGTATTGTGACTTGGGATTAGGTGAGCGTGCCAACCGACGTTCTAGCGAATTAAATCTGCGCAAAGCAGTTGTGTATGATTCACCTATGTTCGCAGGATCGTCCTTGAATGGAATTTTGACTATAATCCGACCGTTACTGTTTCGAGTGACAGTATCGTTATACAATTTTTCGCAAGTATGCTGCTCTCGAGTCCACACGTCAACTTTGGTTGAAACTTCTTCAATTTGCCACAGTTTTTCCAATTTCGAATCGATTGATTCCTCGCAAGCTAACAAGCAATTATTGTTGAACGACTCAGAGCCAGACGACCCAACCCAGAAGAGTTTTCTGTAAAATAGGAAGATTACTACCAAGTTTAATTTGTCCTACAGAAAGTAAACTGAAGAAACTCTCTGTCCCTAAAAGCAAGTCGATTTTCTTGGTTTTATAAAATTGATCATCAGCAAGTACGATATTCGATGGGATATGCCAAGAAGATGTGTCTATCTCCGGCTCGGGTTGGTAAGCGACATGTGAAGTGATGCAAAATGTGAGTGGTAGTTCAAACCCTGTTGCTTGTGACTTAATATTGGTAGAAGTTTTATATTTAATATTAGTAGAGGACTCACCAATACCTTGGATTTCGATGTTGTGTTTGCTGCGTGGTAGGATCAGCTTCTGTGAAAGTTCATCGGTGATGAATAATGTGCTCCGACAATGTATTGTCCATGTGTGTGTGAACGGCGGATGGCAAATTAGTAGAAGACGAGTCTGAAGTGGTCCCACGATGCAACAAACTGTGGTGTTGACGAGAACAGATTTTACATTTATGCGTGGAAGCGCAGTTCGACAATTGATGTCCCTTTGACAAGCAGTTAATGCAAAGGCCCATTTTCTTTGCATGTTCGAAGCGTTGTGATACGCTAAGAGCCTTAAAACGATCGCAGCTTTGTATTTTGTGATTGTTGCTGGAACATACCGAACAAGTCATATTTGATACCGCAAATGAATACCCTTTGTTTGAATTTTTAGGTTTTGAAGGTTTGCTGGGATTTTGGCGAATGGGTCCAACGACGTGAGCGTTATCAACTGAATCGAGATATTGACAACATCTGTCTAAAACCTTGGTACAATCTGCCCAACTGGGCAGTGTCTGAAAGTCCAACGACTCCTTCCATTTGCGATTGGTTTCTTCATTGGCTTTCTGTAAAACTAAATAAATAAGCATGGCTTGAGAGATTTGGCCTTCAGTTCCTAAAGACAATAATGAACCATAAATTGCAGATGCCTTGTCAATTAGGCTTCTCAATTGACCACCGTTTGGTTTAGAAATAGCTGACAGCTCAAAAAGCGACGATATATTTTCTAGGAATATAAGGGTTGGATTATCATAGCGAGATTTAAGTCTTTCCAAGGCCTTTGGGTAATTTTCATTAGAAACTGGAAACGCGTCAATAGTTTCCAATGCGGGACCTTGGAGACAGTTGCGCAAGTGATTAAATTTCTCGATATTGGACAAACTATATTCTCTATCGATAATTTGTTTAAACGAGGTTATAAAATTTTGATACTCAGAATACTTGCCATTGAATGTAGGAAGTTTGAGTTTGGGTAGTTTCGAACCTGCTTGCATAACGCAAGTTGAATCAGACAATGTTTCCTTGCGGTCCTCGGAGAGTTGAGTCTGAATTGATAATTTTGTTGTGATATACAATTCCTCCAAATCAGCACGACCTCCATCATCTGAATCTAGTTTTTCGATATCCGTTTGCGTAGACAATACATTCTTGAAGTACGATTCCAAAATACCCAATCGACACTTGTATTCTGCGTTAGATAATGGCTTAGCACCTGGCCGTAGACTGGCTTCAACAATATTTTTAATGCGAGAAATATTTTTCTTTATGTTGGCTCGTTGTTGTTTGAGCTCGTCGACAGACATTTTAAATATTTGATGTAAATTGCGGAAAACGGGATAATGATAAATTGAGGGTTTCAATAATTTGAATATTGACAAGACTTACTTGATGTACGAATGGAGCAAAGATAAGTGGCGGGAAATACCGTTCGAATGTTGGTTGGGTAGCGACAAATAGTTAGGCAGCACCAATACAATACATATATCCAAATATATATGCAATTAAATGTGTTAGCGGCAGCGCTGTAATGCTTGATAAATGGAAACGGTGCGTAGCGACAAATGTGTACAGGCAGCGCAGTGCGAGCGTAGCAGAATTGCACAAAAGGCAGCGACGAAGAATGTTGACGGCGGCAGCGAAATAGCGCAGCGACAGCAGCAATGCAATACCAAAAAAGAAAAGTGCAAAGCAGCGAGTACAAACAAATGTATGCGGGTTCGACGAAAATTGTACTGCTACTTGCACTTGAGTTGATGACCCGATGGAAACTACGGGTCAGTCAGCCCCCAAACTGCTATCAAGTAAGAGTGACTTGATGGGAGCAAGCAGCAGTGCGGCTGCCTACGCAGTCAAGCAGAAAACGGCGGAAGCTAAACTTCCATCAAGCGCTGGTACGAAACCCAATCTCTTCACATCTGGGGCAATGGTCTCACGACCTGGTTTCAGAGTTTCGAAAGAGAAGGACGACGCCGCAAAGGGAGAGACCGCGATGGCAACTACGAGTCTGAATCCCCCCCAAGAGGCATCTCCCCGACGCTTTGCGTACTGGGATAAAAGAAAGGCCGCAAGGATCCTTAAAAAATATGAGGGAGCATCGCAGGAGAAGCTGTAGCCGGAAGAAAGGAAGATGGTGGAGGCAGCGAAAGCTCTGATACCAAATTTCCAGAGGCCCTATGTGCCTAAGAGGGTGAACGGTAATCCCTTCAAACGCCAGAGATCGGACGGAGAGGTAAACCCCCATCCGAAGCGGCATCAGTTCAACCCCGTAGTGGGAAAACTCAGCTTTGCTGAAGTAACCAAGGACAGAATCCTTATAGGTTTCATTGACCGAGGTAACGACCGTTGGTCCATCCCCAAAGGCCGGTGGCTGTATGTCCGGAATGAAATGGGCAGGGCCCTCCTCGACTTAATGCGTGAGTCTCCGGGTAGTCCGCCGCGAGGTACTGACGCGGGCTGGCACCAAGGTCAGATCAAAATATTCGCGTGCGAGGATGCCAGAACTGTCGCACTGTATAAGGCAGCAGTTGCAAGACTGGGTGAAGTCTACCCACGGGCAAGACTAGATGTCGTCGACTGGAAGGACATTCCTGCTCGGCCAAGGGCAAGGGCATGGATTCCTGCCGTCCCTGCAGAACCCGAGAATATTCTTGAGATGCTGCAGGTCTGGAATCCGTCTCTCCCGACGCAGGATTGGGGCGTCAATCTGGCCGATGATGTGGTTGGGCCCAATAGACAGGTGGTTATCACTCTGAACAAGGAGGCGCTCGAGCCCCTTAAACGGTGCAACGGACGAATGCATTACGGCTTGGGTCAGATCGTGATCCACGTATACCGTGGCGATGCACAGCGCGCTGCTATTCCGGACGCTCCGGAGGACTCGGAGATCGAGGCATCGGAAGGGGAAGCAGAGGAGTCCGACGCGGAAAGTATGTTATCCGCCACGTCAAATTGCGATGGTGCTGCGAACAACTCGGCGATAGAAGAAAGCCTGCTTGACGAAGAAGGCCTCGACGTCACGATCGTGGCTAAACCTGAGCACACTAACGTTGATGCTGCTTCAGACAGCAGGATTCCCGCCACGCCAAATCGTGCAGGTGCTCTGAACAACTCCTCGTTGAGAGACAGCCCCCGGAATAGGCCAGACCTCGACGACACGCTGGCGGCAGGGAAGTCTGAGCTCTCTCATGTTGGTGGTGCTTCCGATAAATCTGCATAAATCTAAAGCAGCCTCGGCTGTTTTAAGCAGTCGTCTTTCTAAAGGCGACGTAGACGTGGTCCTTATCCAAGAGCCCTGGGTCAATAGCTCTAGGATCTGTGGATTGGGGACTAAGGGGTACAAGCTCATCCAAGCCAATGATGAGGGCAAGGTCAGAACCTGTATATTGGTAAAGTCTGAGCTAAACACCTTTCTATTACCCAACTACTCAAATGGTGACGTTACAGCTGCCAGCTTAACAGTCGGCAGCACCAGCCTAACTATGGCGTCGGTCTATATGCCCTATGACGCCGAAGAACCTCCTCCACAAAAGGAGGTGAAAGATCTGGTGGATAATTTCTGTACGGGCCATCTTATTATTGGAGCTGACGCTAATGCTCATCACGTCCAGTGGGGAAGCTCCGATATTAACGCTAGGGGCGAGTCTCTGTTTGACTACCTACTAACAACTAACCTGGTGGTTTGTAACGTGGGTAACGAGCCTACTTTTATAACTAAAGCTCGTAGGGAGGTTATAGACCTCACTGTTTGTAGCGAAGGCGCTTATGAGTGGGTCAGAAAATGGCGTGTTCTTGATGAGCATTCATTTTCTGACCATCGGTACATAGAAATTGTGTTAGACTTTATTGTTGAGCAGCCAGTTATGAAACGAAATCCACGCAACACTAACTGGCAGCTACATAACCAAATATTAGCTAGGGACCTACCAGTATTACCTCCACAAGCCCCCTCATCAGTGGGAGAACTGGATGATCTGGTAACGACCTTTACAACGGCGCTCTCAAATACCCTAGAGCAGGCTTGTCCAGTACCAAAACCACGCGGCAAACATAGACCCCACTGGTGGTCTTACGACCTGGATTCGTTCCGTATATCATGCAGGAAGCAATTTAACAAGGCCAAGAGCATCGGTACGGAGCCTGAATGGCTCGAATATAAAGCTAAACTGAGGGCCTATAAAAAGGCCCTAAGGCAAGCGAAGAGAACTTCGTGGAGAAATTTCTGCACCGGGGTCGAAAAAGTCGATGATACAGCGAGACTTAGACGAGTGCTATCAAAAACTCAAACAGCCATTAGCTATTTACGGAAGCCTGACGGATCTTGGACCAGCACGGAAGGGGAAACCCTGGAGCTGCTCCTGAACACACACTTTCCGGGGAAGTTGTATGATGCACCTGTAGCATATGCAACAAACCTGGCGGTAAACATACCCATTACGGAGGAAAGGGTAAGGTGGGCAATCAAAAGCTTTGAGCCGTTCAAGGCAGCTGGGCCAGACGGGATTTTCCCCGCACAACTCATGAACACGCTGGAAATATCAGCTAAATGGATGGTAGTTCTCTATTCAGCCTGCCTGGCTCTTAATTACATTCCGTGCTCCTGGAGAAGCGCCACGGTAGTCTTTATTCCAAAGGCTGGGAAGGCCTCACACTATGAGCCTAAAGACTACAGACCGATCAGTCTCTCGTCTTTTGCACTTAAAACCTTCGAGAGGATAATTAGCGATTATCTCTCCTCTACTATTGATAGCAACCTTATTTCTAGCTATCAACATGCATACACCAAAGGTAAATCAACGGAAACTGCGCTCCACAGCCTAGTCTCTATTGTTGAAAAATCATTGCACGAAAAGGAGTACTGTCTCGTGGCCTTTCTGGACATCGAAGGGGCTTTCAACAATATAAGGCCGGAGGCTATTAACACTGCTTTAACAAACCTGGGCATAAATAGGTCTCTTATTGGACTAATTGATCAACTACTAAAGGGAAGGAAAATAATTTCTTCACTGGGAACAGTTGATCTTTCACGCTATGTCACGAGAGGAACGCCTCAGGGTGGTGTTCTCTCCCCGCTCCTATGGAACCTCACCGTAAACTCGCTGCTACGAGACACAAGGTGGGGGGGGCGGGAAGATAGTGGCATATGCAGACGATTTAGCTATTGCATATAGGGGCAAATTCCCACAAACCCTGTGTGACTTGATGCAAGTAGCACTGCGAGAAGTTTCTTCATGGTCCTCTCGCTGCGGACTTAGCATCAACCCGGGAAAGGTGGAGCTTGTCCTTTATACCAGGCGATACAAGATACCACCGCTGAACCTACCAGAACTAGATGGCGTGCGCCTGAACTTAGCTGACAAAGCCAAATTCCTAGGCACAGTTCTAGATAGAAAGCTTAACTGGAAGGAGAATGTCATCCAGCGCCAGAGGAAAGCGTGCATTGCACTTTACACGTGTAAAAGAGCCATTGGCAAAAAATGGGGGCTCAGCCCCAAAATTTGCAGATGGATCTACACTGCGATAATCCAGCCAATTATGCTGTATGGAGTCGTGGTATAGTGGCCTGCGCTAGGAAAGGCAACAAACCTAAATCTGTTAGGAAAAGTCCACAGATCGAGCATGATCTGTATAAGCGGGGCGTTAAGAACAACGCCCAATGAAGCTCTCCAGGCCATTCTTGGCTTTTTGCCACTCGATCTGGAAGGGTACCGGGCAGCAGCAGCATCGGCTCTGCGTCTAAGGGAAACGTCCGTCTGGGGCGCAAGCACTATTGGACACTCCTGTATTCTAAGATCTTACAGCTTTCTCCCTCTGAGCACAGATCGGTGTGCGACCACAACAGTCGGAGATTGTTGTTTTAGAATAAACATTCCCAGCAGGGAAGACTGGGAGAACATAGATCGGTGTCCCGCTACTAATGGCGGCACTTTTATATACACCGACGGCTCGAGGTTAGACGGCAGAGTCGGAGGAGGGGTTTACTCAAGGGATTTGGACCTAGAACTCTCCTTTAGACTTCCTGATCACTGCAGCGTCTTCCAGGCTGAAGTTTCTGCAATCATGGACGCCGTGACTTGGATAGGTGAACGCACCATCGGACAGGATATCTGTATTTTCAGCGACAGCCAAGCGGCCATCAAATCCCTTGGCTCTTACTCGTTCAACTCGGAACTGACGCTCAGCTGTCGTCGATCTCTTCAAGAGATGGCCCAACAGAACCGCGTGAACCTCACATGGGTCCCGGGACACAGGGACATTGAGGGAAACTGTAGGGCAGACGAACTTGCCAGGCAGGGCACGACCAAGCAGATTCTTCAAGATAAAGAGCGCATAGGTATGCCGTTTGCCACGTGCAAGCTAATGCTGAAGGAGCATACACTCCGCGAAGCCAACGAAAGATGGCTACAAGCCCCAGGGTGCCGGATATCCAAGCAAACCTGGCCAAAATGCGATCTTAAAAGATCTAGACACATATACGCCCTAAAAAGGAAGGAAATCTCCATATTAATAGGTGTTTTAACCGGGCACTGCCTTATTGGTAGGCACGCAGCAAGGCTAGGCGTTCCCTACCGACGATGCTGCAGGAGTTGCAAAGATGATGAGGAAGAGGAAATGGTGGAGCACCTCATCTGCAACTGCCCGGCCTTATGCGGAGCGAGAAGGCGCTCTCTGGGAGTTCCCTTCCTGGTTAGCTTAAGCCAGGTCGCGGAGCTGGACATAAAGGACTTGATGGCCTTCATCAAGTTATCAAAATGGTTCGAGGAGGGGTAGCGGTGTCGGTTAGGAGTGTCAGTCCCGGGTTTCGGCTATATGGAGAGTCCCGACAGCACTGGGATTTTCCATATGGCCGGGCCCCGGGACTGACTTTCCTAGAGTTTGGTGGTATCACAACGGGCCTTTTTTTACTGGCCTAGGTGTGCCTTTGCGGCAGCCACTTCTACCTACCTACCTACGATTACATGAGGACCGTAAACCGAAAGAAGTCGGAAAAGTTACAACAATGATTTCGAGAGAAAATTCACCAGCTGTGCTTTTAGCCACAGCTCAAATACGGATCAAGTCAGCTACTGGCGAGCATATTTTACTTCGAGCTCTTGTTGATCTCAAAAAACAACAATTTCCGAAGAAGCTAATCAGCTGCTCAATCTACCTCGAGAGAAATCGAAAACAGAAATATTCGGTCTTGGAGGGACTAAAGTTGGCGTTTCTCGTAATAAAATTAAAATACAGATCCAGCCAAGATTTTTAAGCGACTATACAGTGACAGTGGAAGCTTTGGTTTTACCGACGTTAACGAGTGTACAGCCAGAAAAATCATTTAAGCAAAATATCGAAGAATGGAAGAACTATGTTTTAGCAGACCCCTCGTACAATAAGTCAGACCGAATTGATGTAGTTATAGGCAGTGACATATTTGGTGATATTTTGGAAGAAGGCTTTGTGAAAAAGTGTGGCATCCTTGGACAATCAACAAAATTAGGTTGGATACTATCAGGAGCTGTAACAACAACTACTGGTAATAAGAAAATTTTGTCAGCAATGACCAGTTTGGAGAAGTTTTGGGAACTGGAAGCAATCCCAACCGAATCTGAATCATCTACGGAAGATGAGTTGTGTCTAAAAATTTACGAAGACACTACGAAGCTAGACGAAGAAGGAAGGATCAATGTTAAGATACCTTTCAAAGACGACTGCGCACTAGGAGAATCCAGGAAACAAGCTGTGGCACGTTTTCTTTCATTGGAAAAAAAGATGGCGCAAAATGCCAAATTGAAAGGTGAATACGTAAAATTCATCGACGAATACCAAAAGCTGGGCCATATGCAAATACTTCTTCCTCATCAGGCGGTTATTCGTGAAAGCAGTACTACGACGAAATTGAGGGTAGTATTTGACGCATCAGCCAAATCATCTAATGGAAGAAGTCTTAACGATGTGATGTACACGGGACCAAGATTACAAAAGGATATATTTGATATAATTTTGAAATGGAGGTTGTGGAAGTTTGTGGTAACGGCGGACGTTGAAAAGATGTACCGTCAAATTAGGGTACACAAGGAAGATCAACAGTATCAAAATATATTGTGGCGGGATGACAGCAAAAAGACATTAAAAGTGTTCAGGCTAAATACAGTTACTTATGGAATAGCAGCAGCTCCATTTTAGGCAGTTCGAAGCCTAATTAAAATCGCTGAAGACTGCAACGAAGAATTAATTAAAAAAGTTATCGAGGAAGATTTTTATATGGATTACCTCATGACCGGAGCAGATAGTGTACAAGAGTGCAGTGAAATTAAACAAAAAACTGAGCAACAATTAATGAAGTTTAGGTTACATTTAAGAGAGTGGCTCACAAATGATTCTTCAATACTGAAAAATAGTGTGCAACGGTACAGTGAAGAAAATTACATAATAAATAGCGACGAAGCTGTAAAAACTTTAGGACTTAAATGGGATCCCAAAAAGATGAATTTAAGTTCGAAATTAAATTAAAAGAAAATCAGCAAATCACAAAACGAGAAATATTGTCTAATTTAGCCACTATATTTGATACACTTGGATGGCTATCTCCAATAACTATTGGCTTGAAAATATTTGTACAAAAGCTTTGGGTACAGAAGTTAACTTGGGATGAAGATGAGCAGATGAACTAAAAACGGAATGGTTTAAATTTACACAAAATATAAGTGCGTTACATCATATACAAATTCCTAGATGGATGAAACTTTTCAAATGAAAGATATAGAGCTGCATGGTTTTGCAGACGCATCAGAAAAAGCATACGCGGCAGTGGTGTACATTAAATATGATGGACAAATAACAATAGCAGCAGCAAAAAGTAAAGTAAATCCGATAAAGAATAGAAAAACGTTACCTAAATTGGAGCTTTGTGCAGCTCGCTTATTATCAAAGCTGATACATCGAATATTAATTACGATCAAGCAAAGAACGAAAATCTACGCATGGAGCGATTCCATGATTACCTTAAGTTGATAGAAAACAACAAAAGTAAAGATAAATTTATTCGAACTAGAGTCGACGGTATTAAAGATTTAATTCCAAGTGCAAAATGGGATCATGTAGTTGTTAAAGAAAATCCAGCAGATGTGGCATCGAGAGGAATTTCACCCGATAAATTGCAAATGAAAAAATTGTGGTGGAATGGTCCAGATTGGTTGAAAGAATCAGACGACAGGTGGCCACCATCAAGCTACGAGAAGATAACATGTGTGGTAACTGCAGCGAGTAAAATTAATAAAGACCATCTTTTAGACTCGCTTACAGAAAAATTCTCTAGTTTCCAAAAACTACTTAGAGTTTATGCATATGTACTGCGTTTTAAAAATATATTGCAAAAAACTAAAATATTTCAGCAATATTTAACACCAGACGAATTAAAAGCGGCTGAAATAGCAATTATCAAGCGACATCAACATAAAGAGTTCGAAAATGAAATGTGGCAACTGTTGAAAGAAGAAAATATAAAGCAACATAGTAAGTTATCGAACTTGTATCCATTTATCGATAGCGAAGGTGTGCTGCGAGTAGGCGGCAGGCTAAATAATTCAAATATCTCGTATGAGCAAAAACATCCTGCAATTATTAATAAATCTCATTTATCATGGTTAATTATTATGGATGCACATAACATGCATGGAGGTAATCAATTAATGGAAGCAACAATAAGAAGAAAGTACTGGGTAATAAATCTTAAGAAAGGAGTTAAAAAATGTATTCAACATTGCGTAAAATGTATAAGATATCGAAAAGAAACTTATTAACAAGTAATGGGAAACTTACCTGAGATGCGAGTCTCGCAGTCTGCACCATTTAAACATACCGGTGTGGACTACGCTGGACCTTTACTTTTAAAGTGCTCCCAAAATAGAGGTGTCAAAGCTTTTAAAGGATACATTGCAATATTTGTGTGTATGGCAACAAAAGCTATACATTTAGAAGTAGTGTCAGATCTGACGACAGAAGCCTTCTTAGCAGCATTAAGAAGATTTTTTGCTAGAAGAGGAAAAAGTTCACATATTTATTCAGACAATGGTACAAATTCATTGGAGCAAATCGAAGTATAGAGTCTCAATTTAAAAACACTCTCAAAAACAATTGTTCTTTAGCCCCGATATTAGCAAACGAAAAAATTGAATGGCATTTTATTCCGCCGGCAAGTCCTCACTTCGTAGGTATTTGGGAAGCAGGTGTAAAATCTGTAAAACACCATCTAAGGAGAGTCATTGGGGAAACAAAATTAACTTTTGAAGAAATGTCCACGTTATTATGCCAAATAGAAGCAGTGATGAATTCACGGCCATTGTATGCACTAGGATCAGAAATAGAGTATAACAACGTTCTGACGCCTGGACATTTTCTAATTGGAAGGCCGCTATTAGATATCCCAGAATCACATCAGACGCGGAGAAGATAGGCGCTTTAGATCGTTGGAAAATTATTCAAAAGTTAAAGAGAGACTTCTGGAATAAATGGAAGGATGAATATCTTGTTACATTACAAAAGCGAAATAAATGGAAGGTTGATCATTTGAACATAAAAGCAGGCCAAATAGTGTTAATAAAAAATGAAAACACAGCTCCCTCAAGATGGCCTCTAGGTAAAGTAACACAAGTACATAAAGGTGCGGATGACAAAGTGCGAGTAGCTACAATAAAAACAAGTGATGGAACCATGAAAAGGTCGATACACAAATTATGTCCTTTACATTGCATTCAAGATGTCGAAAAGGATACTCAAATTGAAGAGCTAATTATACTTTTACAAAATCCTACAATAATACTTTAATCAAAACTAAGTAATATAAAAGGAGGGGCAGCAGCAAACGCAAATTATATCTCGCAAACTATTATCTCAAATAATACAGCTGTGTATCTGGACTCTTATGGAAGAGTGGATGTGGTAGCGTCTCGTTGGAACTTAGTAATCTTACTAATATTATAAATGTGAATGTAGCGATGTTTGGATATAACGTGAGAATGGCAAGACGGATTTTGTTGAAATTTGGTAGGCAGACAGCTAATAGTCTGGAAGGAGGTATAGGCTATTTTTTTTTGTTGGAGTGAAACGGCGTTTGGCTGGGCGCCATTGGTATGGTAATGGTATGGTAATGGTATGGTAATGGTATGGTAATGGTATGGTAATGGTATGGTAATGGTATGGTAATGGTATGGTAATGGTATGGTAATGGTATGGTAATGGTATGGTAATGGTATGGTAATGGTATGGTAATGGTATGGTAATGGTATGGTAATGGTATGGTAATGGTATGGTAATGGTATGGTAATGGTATGGTAATGGTATGTTAATGGTATGGTAATGGTATGGTAATGGTATGGTAATGGTATGGTAATGGTATGGTAATGGTATGGTAATGGTATGGTAATGGTATGGTAATGGTATGGTAATGGTATGGTAATGGTATGGTAATGGTATGGTAATGGTATGGTAATGGTATGGTAATGGTATGGTAATGGTATGGTAATGGTATGGTAATGGTATGGTAATGGTATGGTAATGGTATGGTAATGGTATGGTAATGGTATGGTAATGGTACCCTTACCATGTACATTACCATTACATTACCATTACCATTACAGGACCATTACAGTTACCATTACAGTACCATTAATTAACCATTACATTACCATGACCTGGTAATGGTATGGTAATGGTATGGTAATGGTATGGTAATGGTATGGTAATGGTATGGTAATGGTATGGTAATGGTATGGTAATGGTATGGTAATGGTATGGTAATGGTATGGTAATGGTATGGTAATGGTATGGTAATGGTATGGTAATGGTATGGTAATGGTATGGTAATGGTATGGTAATGGTATGGTAATGGTATGGTAATGGTATGGTAATGGTATGGTAATGGTATGGTAATGGTATGGTAATGGTATGGTAATGGTATGGTAATGGTATGGTAATGGTATGGTAATGGTATGGTAATGGTATGGTAATGGTATGGTAATGGTATGGTAATGGTATGGTAATGGTATGGTAATGGTATGGTAATGGTATGGTAATGGTATGGTAATGGTATGGTAATGGTATGGTAATGGTATGGTAATGGTATGGTAATGGTATGGTAATGGTATGGTAATGGTATGGTAATGGTATGGTAATGGTATGGTAATGGTATGGTAATGGTATGGTAATGGTATGGTAATGGTATGGTAATGGTATGGTAATGGTATGGTAATGGTATGGTAATGGTATGGTAATGGTATGGTAATGGTATGGTAATGGTATGGTAATGGTATGGTAATGGTATGGTAATGGTATGGTAATGGTATGGTAATGGTATGGTAATGGTATGGTAATGGTATGGTAATGGTATGGTAATGGTATGGTAATGGTATGGTAATGGTATGGTAATGGTATGGTAATGGTATGGTAATGGTATGGTAATGGTATGGTAATGGTATGGTAATGGTATGGTAATGGTATGGTAATGGTATGGTAATGGTATGGTAATGGTATGGTAATGGTATGGTAATGGTATGGTAATGGTATGGTAATGGTATGGTAATGGTATGGTAATGGTATGGTAATGGTATGGTAATGGTATGGTAATGGTATGGTAATGGTATGGTAATGGTATGGTAATGGTATGGTAATGGTATGGTAATGGTATGGTAATGGTATGGTAATGGTATGGTAATGGTATGGTAATGGTATGGTAATGGTATGGTAATGGTATGGTAATGGTATGGTAATGGTATGGTAATGGTATGGTAATGGTATGGTAATGGTATGGTAATGGTATGGTAATGGTCTGGTAATGGTATGGTAATGGTATGGTAATGGTATGGTAATGGTATGGTAATGGTATGGTAATGGTATGGTAATGGTATGGTAATGGTATGGTAATGGTATGGTAATGGTATGGTAATGGTATGGTAATGGTATGGTAATGGTATGGTAATGGTATGGTAATGGTATGGTAATGGTATGGTAATGGTATGGTAATGGTATGGTAATGGTATGGTAATGGTATGGTAATGGTATGGTAATGGTATGGTAATGGTATGGTAATGGTATGGTAATGGTATGGTAATGGTATGGTAATGGTATGGTAATGGTATGGTAATGGTATGGTAATGGTATGGTAATGGTATGGTAATGGTATGGTAATGGTATGGTAATGGTATGGTAATGGTATGGTAATGGTATGGTAATGGTATGGTAATGGTATGGTAATGGTATGGTAATGGTATGGTAATGGTATGGTAATGGTATGGTAATGGTATGGTAATGGTATGGTAATGGTATGGTAATGGTATGGTAATGGTATGGTAATGGTATGGTAATGGTATGGTAATGGTATGGTAATGGTATGGTAATGGTATGGTAATGGTATGGTAATGGTATGGTAATGGTATGGTAATGGTATGGTAATGGTATGGTAATGGTATGGTAATGGTATGGTAATGGTATGGTAATGGTATGGTAATGGTATGGTAATGGTATGGTAATGGTATGGTAATGGTATGGTAATGGTATGGTAATGGTATGGTAATGGTATGGTAATGGTATGGTAATGGTATGGTAATGGTATGGTAATGGTATGGTAATGGTATGGTAATGGTATGGTAATGGTATGGTAATGGTATGGTAATGGTATGGTAATGGTATGGTAATGGTATGGTAATGGTATGGTAATGGTATGGTAATGGTATGGTAATGGTATGGTAATGGTATGGTAATGGTATGGTAATGGTATGGTAATGGTATGGTAATGGTATGGTAATGGTATGGTAATGGTATGGTAATGGTATGGTAATGGTATGGTAATGGTATGGTAATGGTATGGTAATGGTATGGTAATGGTATGGTAATGGTATGGTAATGGTATGGTAATGGTATGGTAATGGTATGGTAATGGTATGGTAATGGTATGGTAATGGTATGGTAATGGTATGGTAATGGTATGGTAATGGTATGGTAATGGTATGGTAATGGTATGGTAATGGTATGGTAATGGTATGGTAATGGTATGGTAATGGTATGGTAATGGTATGGTAATGGTATGGTAATGGTATGGTAATGGTATGGTAATGGTATGGTAATGGTATGGTAATGGTATGGTAATGGTATGGTAATGGTATGGTAATGGTATGGTAATGGTATGGTAATGGTATGGTAATGGTATGGTAATGGTATGGTAATGGTATGGTAATGGTATGGTAATGGTATGGTAATGGTATGGTAATGGTATGGTAATGGTATGGTAATGGTATGGTAATGGTATGGTAATGGTATGGTAATGGTATGGTAATGGTATGGTAATGGTATGGTAATGGTATGGTAATGGTATGGTAATGGTATGGTAATGGTATGGTAATGGTATGGTAATGGTATGGTAATGGTATGGTAATGGTATGGTAATGGTATGGTAATGGTATGGTAATGGTATGGTAATGGTATGGTAATGGTATGGTAATGGTATGGTAATGGTATGGTAATGGTATGGTAATGGTATGGTAATGGTATGGTAATGGTATGGTAATGGTATGGTAATGGTATGGTAATGGTATGGTAATGGTATGGTAATGGTATGGTAATGGTATGGTAATGGTATGGTAATGGTATGGTAATGGTATGGTAATGGTATGGTAATGGTATGGTAATGGTATGGTAATGGTATGGTAATGGTATGGTAATGGTATGGTAATGGTATGGTAATGGTATGGTAATGGTATGGTAATGGTATGGTAATGGTATGGTAATGGTATGGTAATGGTATGGTAATGGTATGGTAATGGTATGGTAATGGTATGGTAATGGTATGGTAATGGTATGGTAATGGTATGGTAATGGTATGGTAATGGTATGGTAATGGTATGGTAATGGTATGGTAATGGTATGGTAATGGTATGGTAATGGTATGGTAATGGTATGGTAATGGTATGGTAATGGTATGGTAATGGTATGGTAATGGTATGGTAATGGTATGGTAATGGTATGGTAATGGTATGGTAATGGTATGGTAATGGTATGGTAATGGTATGGTAATGGTATGGTAATGGTATGGTAATGGTATGGTAATGGTATGGTAATGGTATGGTAATGGTATGGTAATGGTATGGTAATGGTATGGTAATGGTATGGTAATGGTATGGTAATGGTATGGTAATGGTATGGTAATGGTATGGTAATGGTATGGTAATGGTATGGTAATGGTATGGTAATGGTATGGTAATGGTATGGTAATGGTATGGTAATGGTATGGTAATGGTATGGTAATGGTATGGTAATGGTATGGTAATGGTATGGTAATGGTATGGTAATGGTATGGTAATGGTATGGTAATGGTATGGTAATGGTATGGTAATGGTATGGTAATGGTATGGTAATGGTATGGTAATGGTATGGTAATGGTATGGTAATGGTATGGTAATGGTATGGTAATGGTATGGTAATGGTATGGTAATGGTATGGTTATGTTAAAGAATCTAAATACAAATGACTTATGTTGCCAGTTGCGTGGCAGAGCAGCAATTCTTTTATTTAGTGCAAATGACTTATGTTGCCAGTTGCGTGGCAGAGCAGCAATTCTTTTATTTAGTGATCTTTCAGCTTATTTATAATAATTCTTAATTCTAAAACTCTTATTTACTAAAATACATATTTACTCTAATTCTATGTGTTCATACAGTGCAGCTCAGTGCAGTCAGTAACATACATACAAACATAGACAGCTCGCAGCTGCAAGTAATGCCGTTACATACGCACGCACACATGTACTAAGCGTGGGGCTGCTAGCAATGCAGTCGCGCACATTCACACATATGGTGCTAGCGTATGTAAGGCGATATGAAACTCTATAGCTAGTGCCGCTTATATATTTGGGGCTCGTGAGAAAGTGAACGTAATTATGAATACGTTGACTCTGCAAAATGTTTACATTCCACAGCCAAACATTTAGAAGTCGGCGTGTGGCTTTGTTGTTGTTAGTGACATGCTCTGATATACTACACCTCCTTTCCAAAAAAAAATCGTGAATACATATGAACGATTTTATAGCTGTGATATATTTAAGTGGTTTTTTTTTTCTTTTTCTTGTACATTTCTGCAATTAATTTATGAGTGTTTCATTTGATACTTTTTAGTTTTTTATTGCTTGTCGTTTGTTTACAAAATTTCCTGTTGTGCCTGGTAATTATGTTACAATGTTTTTCAATTTTGTTTGTTTTATTTTCAAGTGTTGTCGACTTGAATAACTCATATTTTTGGATGTTTGTTTACTTATTCATCTGATACATTTTCTTTATTTGCAATTTGTTTTCTTTTGTACAATTTGTATAAGTGTCGGTTTTTGTTTATAACGTTAATTACTTAAAACGTAAACAAAGTTTTATGGGTCGTAAAAAATAATTTATATTTGTAAATTTATGAGCGAAAATTTTAGGCAAAATGAAATTAATTTATTCAAATAGCTTAAGTCTATTTTTATGAATTATGATATTCTTATTTTCTTTGCTTAAGGAGTTACTATTATTTAAATCTATGTTTTCTATATTGTATGGAATTAAACTATAATTATTTTTATTATCGATATTTACTACTCTATAGGGGATTAAAGAATAATTATTTTTACTGTCAATATTTACTACTACATAGGGCCCTTTGTATCTACTATCTAACTTATGACCTGATTCATTCTTAACTAAAACTAAATCTCCTAAATTTATTTCTTTATACTGAATATTTTTGTCGTAATAAATTTTTTGTTTTTCTTTGGCTTCTTTTACCAATTTATACGCTCTTTGTTGAGATACTTGCAATCTATATTTGATTTCTTTCTCATATGCCTCATAGTTATAAACTGGGCTACTTGTATTTTCTTTAAGAAATTCGTACGGAATGGGTATTTTCCCAAAAACCAATTCAAATGGACAATAACCATGAACCGTGGATGGTGTTGTATTGTAACAGTATGCAAAATATTTGGTATACTCATCCCAATCATCTTTGTCAATGGATATATAAGAACGAATGTATTGGTTGAAAGTTCTGTGACTACGTTCAACAGTGCCCAAAGTTTGATGGTGATATGGGGTAGAAGTCTTGTGTTCAATATTTAAAAGTTTACATAATTCTTTGAAGACATTATTTTTGTATTCAGTCCCCATATCAGTCATGATTGTTTTCATGCAACCATAAATTAAGATAAAATTTTCAAAAATTGCTTTGGCCACTGCTATCGCGTGTTTGCTAGCAATCGGAATTGCGATCAGATACTTTGTTAAATCACATACAATTGTTACCGCGTATTCATTTCCATTTATCGATCTTGGTAATGGACCGATTGTGTCAATCTGCACTATATCGAAAGCTTTCGTTGGCGTTTCAGTGATAGTCATTGGTTCATTTAAGTTTGTATTTATTTTATTTTTACTGCATTTTATGCATTTTTTAATGTGTTTTCTTATGGCATTTTTCATATTTTTCCAATAATATTTCTGTTTTATTTTGTTTGTCGTTCGATTGATTCCTGGGTGGCCACCATTAACAGGATCATCGTGATATTTTTGTAATATCTTTTTAATTACTTCCTTATCTGTCACGTGCACAACCTCCGGAGTTAATGCAATAGTTAAGTTTTTGAGAACCTTGGTACCAACTTCTTTAAATTTATCTACTCGAGTATAATTATTTTTAAACAATTTGTCTCCTAAGGACAACTGTATTTAATTTATTTTCAAATTGTCGGCCTCTTTCATTAGCCTGGCAAAGAATTGAACTAAATCAATCTTCGCCTCAACAATTGAATTATCATCAATAGATGAATTGCCGGCTTCATTTGAAAGCCTGGCAAAGGATTGACCTGAATCAATCTTCGCCTCAACAATTAAATCATTAATGTATATTTTGCTACAAATTTTCTTTCCCTTTTTGAACTGCAGTTTCGGGGGGTCGAAAACGAGCTGAGCTAGCTTTTTTACTTCATATTTATTAAGCGCTTCATATATTTTAATGTTCTCTTCGTGACGTTTTTCTTTGATGTTTTTATTATTGGAATTTTTATTATTGGCATTTTTATTAGTTTCTGATCTAGTCGTAACCCTCATTATTTGACATGCTTTTATTGACATTTCCTTTAAATCATTTATATTGATGCGTGAAAGCGCATCCGCGACATAGTTTTCTTTTCCAGCTATGTACTCCACCTCAAAGTCATATTCCTCTAATTCCAGTCGAACTCTAGTTAATTTTGATGAAGGGTTTTTCATCGAAAATAAATATGTTAAGGGGCGATGGTCTGTTTTAACTAAAAATTTTCTACCATAAACGTATGGTCTGAAATAAGTGACTGCCCAATGGATTGCCGCCAATTCTTTTTCAATTGTTGCTTTATTGCTTTCACCTTTCGTGAATGCTCTTGACGCATAGGCAATTGGTAATTGTTTGCCTTCATATTCTTGACTAAGAACTGCGCCGCAGGCGAATCCACTTGCATCTGTTGTTATACAAAATTCTTTACTGAAATCTGGATATTGCAAGATATTTGGGTTAATTAATGCCTCCTTCAAGTAGACAAAAGCTTTTTGACATTCTTCCGTCCAATCGAAGGAAACGTTCTTCTTATATAACCTTGTTAAAATTCTGGAATGTTCCGCAAAATTTGGAACAAATCTCCGGTAATAGTTACAAAATGCTACAAATCTTTTAACTTCATCTGCATTTTTTGGGGTTGGATAATTTAAAACCACTTCAAATTTTTTAGGATCCGGAAAAATGCCTTTATTTGTGCACTTGTGGCCAAGATAAGTAACTTCTTGGTTAAAAAATAAACATTTATCCGGATGTAATTTTAAATTATATTTTGTACAAGTTGAAAATACATCTCTCAAATTCGTAATCATGTGTTTTTCGGAACATCCTAATACCACCAGGTCATCCATATATAGAAAAGCTTGGGAAGGCTTAAGGCCTGCAAATGCAAGAGACATCATTCTTTGAAACGAGTTTGGGGCCACTTTTAAACCATATGGCAATCTTTGAAACGATACGTGCCATCGTCTGCCGTAAACGATGTTATGTCCCTAGAGTCTTTATGTAACTCAATTTGATGAAAGCCAGACATCAAGTCTAAGCATGAAAAATATTTAGCTCTACCCAATTGATCTAATATATCATCAATTCTTGGCAATGGGAATTTATCTGCCGTTAACTTTTTGTTTACCTGCCGGTAATCGACTACTAATCTCCATCTTTTATCATTTTTGCCTGGTAGAGGTTTTTTGGGTACAAGCAGAATGGGGCTATTGTATTCTGACATAGACGGCTCTATAATGTCATCTTCAATTAATTTATTGACGTGTTTACTAATTTCGCTTTTATGAGCTTGTGGAATTCCTTAATTTTTTACATAGACTGGATTATTATCTTTCATACGTAATTTTTGCTTGTAAAAATTATTAGTGGTAATGGGTTCTGATTCTAGTGAAAATATGTCAATAAATTCTGCGCATAGTTCATTAAGTTGTTCAGTAACAAATTTTGGAAAGTTTTTATTTAATCTTTTTAATTTTTCTTTAGTATTTTCTACTGTTTCCGGTTTATTTTTTACTACTGTGTAATCATCTAGATTCTCTGTGTTAATTTTGAAGTTTTGAATAGTTGCGTTTTTATCTGTTGTATTTATGACTCTAATAAAGGTTTGCTTTGAATTTACTAAGGTGTTTGCTATAAAAATACCTTCGGATAATTTTTGATGAGGTATCAAGAATTCAGAATTTCCATTTTGAATATGAACTTGTCGGATTACTTCCGATCTTGCTGGGATTGTTATGCAATTTACGGTTGGGTTATTTGTCATTTGGATTATTATGTTTTCTGGGTAATCATACGGACGTAGTATTAGGCTGTCCCCGCTTTTATTGTAATCTAAAATGCAATTATATTTTTTAATAAAATCAAGTCCCAAAATTCCGTCACATGGGATTGGAAATGTATCTTCCACTATATGAAATTTGTGTTTAATTAATAGGTGATCATCCTTTAAATCTGCGGTAACCGTGCCAATAGTGCTTGTTAAACCATGACCAATGCCCTTTAGATCAGTTTTTTGAGAATAATTAATGGTGACATTATTGTCAATTTGACCCTTTTTTATAATTGATATGTCCGCTCCTGTATCAATCAGGAGGGTTGAAATAGAGTTATTTAGAGTTGTTCTTGAGGATATATAGCTATTAAGGTGCAGATTGAAGACATATAGTCTTTTATTTATTGAGGTGGAGGTTGCTGGTTTCCTGTTGGTTTACATTTCTGACATTTCTAGGATTATTGCGATTAGGACCGCGTGATTGATTTCCGAAATTTCTTCCGGATCTTTGGTTGTTATTTCTATTATTATAATTGTTATTATTAAAATTATTGAAACGTGCTGGAAATGTACGCCTTTGGTTACCTCTGTAAGAGTTATTTTGGTAACTTCTGCGGAAATTACCGCGAAAATAATTTTGTTGGCGTATGTGCAACAATGAATTAGGGGTTCCCGTTATTTCTGTGCAGCTGTTGGTGAATTTGGATATAGCTTCGTTCATCGAAGTGAACGTTCCAGCTTGCATAATTGTCTTCACCTTATCATTGGAACAATTTTTACACATAGCTTTTACAGCAGTTTGTGTAGCATATTTGGTGGCTAGGTCTGTTGTTAAGCCATCAGATATGTATGCTCCCTCTAGTGATTTTGTCAATTTTTCAATCTCTGCAGTATATTGATTAGCAGTCTTACTGCGCTGTTGGATGTTCAGGAGTTTCGCTGTTATAACTACAACTGACTCACCCTTTACTTTATTTTTTAATTTTAGTTTTATTTCCTGTATTGACTCTTCAGCGCTTATCAAATTTCTAGCTGTGCCTTTCAGCTTAGTTTTTATCATGGACACTGCTAAAGTCTCATGTTCCTCTTTGATTTGTTCGAGGATATCAAGGGCATCCAGAAAACTCGATAAGTTTTCCGGTTTGCCATCGAACTCAGGTAAGATCGATGACGCAGTTTTAATAAATGAAGTCGCTGATTGCACCATTTCGGTGTCTTTTTGAAAATTTTGTTCTACTTAGGTTAGGTTAGGTTCAAGTGGCTGCCGCAGAGGCACACTTAGGCCAGTTTTGAAAGGCCCGTTGTGATACCACCAACACAAGGAAAGTCAGTCCCGGGACCCAGCCATATGGAAAATCCCTGAGTTGTTGGGATTTTCCACATAGCATAATCCCGGGACTGACACTCCTAAACCGACACCGTTACTCCTCCTCGAACCACTTAGATGACTTTATGAAGCCCACCAAGTCCTTTATGTCCAGTTCCGCGATCTGGCCTAGGCTATCCAGGAACGGAACGCCCAAAAAGCGCGTTCTCGCGCCGCTTAAAGCCGGACAGTTGCAGATGAGGTGATCCACTGTTTCCTCCTCCTCATCATCTTTGCAACTCCTGCAGCATCGTCGGTAGGGCACACCTAGCCTTTCTGCATGCCTACCAATGAGGCAGTGACCGGTTAATACCCCTATCAATATGCAGATTTCCCTCCTAGTTAGGGCATAAATGCGTCTAGACCTTTTAAGATCCCATTTTGGCCAGGTTTGTTTCGATATCCGACACCCTGGGGATTGCAGCCATCTTTCGTTGGCTTGACGGAGTGTGTGCTCCTTCAGCATTAGTTTGCATGTGGCAAACGGCATACCTAAGCGCTCTTTATCCTGAAGAACCTGCTTGGTCGTACCCTGCCTAGCAAGCTCGTCTGCCTTACAGTTTCCCTCAATGTCCCTATGTCCCGGGACCCATATGAGGTTTACGCGGTTCTGTTGGGCCATCTCCTGAAGAGATCGACGACAGCTGAGCGTCAGTTCAGAGTTGAACGTGTATGAGCCAAGGGATTTTATGGCCGCTTGGCTATCGCTGAAAATAGCGATATCTTCTCCGATAACACGTTTGCTTAACCAGGTCGCGGCGTCCAGGATTGCCGAGACTTCCGCCTGGAAGACGCTAAAATGATCAGGTAGTCTGAAGGAGAGCTCAAGGTCCAAATCCCTTGAATAAACGCCTCCTCCAACTCTGCCGTCCAACTTCGAGCCGTCGGTGTATATGGAAGTGCCACCATTTGTTTCGGGACACCAATCCGTCCTCTCCCAGTCTTCTCTGCTGGGAATGTTTATTTTGAAACAGCTATCCCCGACTGTAGTAGTCGCACAACGATCTGTGCTTAGAGGGAGAAAGCTGTAAGATTCCAGAATACTGGAGTGTCCAATAGTACCCGCAGCCCAACTGGAGGTTTCTCTTAGGCGCAGAGCTGATGCCGCCGCTGACCGAAACCCTTCCAGATCAAGTGGCAAAATGCCCAGAATGACCTGGAGGGCTTCGTTGGGCGTTGTCCTTAGCGCACCGCTTATACAGATCATATTGGATCTATGGACTTTCCGCAACAGATTCAGGTATGTTGCCTTGCTACCATAAGACGACTCCATAAAGCATGATTGGGCGAATGATGGCCGTGTAGATCCAACTGCATACTCTAGGGCTGAGCCCCCATTTTTTGCCAATGGCTCTTTTGCATGTGTAAAGAGCGATGCAAGCTTTCTTCTGGCGCTGAAGAACATTCTCCTTCCAATTCAATTTCCTGTCCAGAACTATGCCTAGAAACTTGGCCTTATCCGACAAGCCCAGGCGCGTGCCATCTAGTTCTGGTACGCTTAGTGGCGGTATTTTGTACCGGTTGGTGAAGAGGACAAGTTCCACCTTCCCTGGGTTGATACTAAGTCCGCAGCGAGAGGACCACGTCGAAACTTCTCGCAGTGCTACTTGCATCAGGTCACACAGAGTTTGTGGGAACTTGCCTCTGAATGCAATAGCTAAATCGTCTGCGTATGCCACTATCTTCCCGCCCCCCCAGCTTGTGTCACGTAGCAACGAGTTCACTGTGAGGTTCCATAAAAGCCCATTAAAAGTTGGTCAATTAAACCAGTTAGTTAGAGCGGAGTTGATAGCCTCCGGTCTTATATTGCTGAAAGCCCCCTCAATGTCTAGGAGGGCCACGAGACAGTAGTCGTTTTCACACAGCGATTTCTCAATGACAGACACTAGGCTGTGCAGAGCGGTTTCTGTTGATTTACCCTTGGAGTATGCATGCTGATAGCTAGAGATAAGGTTGCTATCAATAGTCGTTAAGAGGTAGTCGCTTAATATCCTCTCAAAGGTTTTTAGTACAAAGGACGAGAGACTGATCGGTCTGTAGTCTTTTGGCTCGTAGTGGGATGCCTTCCCAGCCTTAGGGATAAACACTACCGTGGCGCTTCTCCAGGAGCCCGGAATGTGGTTGAGAGCCAGGCAGGCTGTGAAGAGAAATACCAGCCATTTAGCTGATGTCTCCAACGTGTTTATAAGCTGCGCGGGGATAATCCCGTCCGGCCCGGCAGCCTTATACGGTTCAAAGCTCTTAACTGCCCACCTTACTCTTTCCTCAGTGATGGGTATATTTACTGCCAGGTTTGTTGCAGGTGCTAGTGGTGCATCATGCTGATTCCCCGGAAAATGTGTATTCAAGAGCAGCTCAAGGGTTTCCTCTTCCGTGCTGGTCCAGGATCCGTCAGGCTTTCGCAAATAGCTGATGGTTGTTTGACTTTTCGAGAGGACTCGTCTAAGTCTCGCTGTGTCGTCGACCTTTTCGACGCCAGTGCAGAAATTTCTCCACGAGGTTCTCTTCGCCTGTCTCAGAGCTTTTTTGTAGGCCCTTAGTTTAGCTTTATATTCGTGCCAATGAGGCTCAGAGCCGAAGCTCTTGGCCTTGTTAAATTGTTTCCGGCATGATATTCGGAGCGAGTCCAAATCGTAGGACCACCAATGTGGCCTGTGTTTACCGCGTGGTTTTGGCACTGGACAAGCCTGTCCTAGAGCATTTGAGAGCGCCGATGTAAATGTAGCAACAAGATCCTCCAGCTCCTCTACTGATGAGGGGGCTTGTGAGGGCAGTACTGGTAGGTCTCTGTCTAATATTTCATTGTGTAACTGCCAATCAGTGTTACGTGGATTGCGCTTCATGATTGGTTGTTCTACAATAAAGTCTAAAACCATTTCTATGTAACGGTGGTTGGAGAAAGAATGTTCTTCCAGAACCCGCCATTTTCTGACCCACTCATAAGCGCCTTCACTACAGAGAGTGAGGTCTATGACCTCCCTGCGGGTCTTAGTGATAAAAGTAGGCTCATTACCCACGTTGCAAATCACCAGGTTGGTTGTTAAGAGGTAATCAAACAGAGACTCGTCTCTGGCATTGATGTCGGAGCTCCCCCATTGGACATGGTGAGCATTAGAGTCCGCTCCAATAATAAGATTACCCGTGCAGAAATTTGACACCAGGTCTTTCACCTCCATTTGTGGTGGGGGTTCTTCGGCGTCGTAGGGCATATAGACCGACGCCACCGTCAGGCGGGTGCTGTCGACCGTTAGACTGATAGCAGTAATATCACCATTGGTGTAGTTAGGTAGGAGAAAGGAGTTCAACTCAGACTTGACCAAAATACACGTTCTGACTTTGCTCTCCTCGCTGGCTCGAATGAGCTTGAAGCCCTTAGTCCCCAATCCGCAAATTCTGGAGCTATTGACCCAGGGTTCTTGGATGAGGACCACATCCACGTCGCCTTTAGAAAGACGACTACTTAAAGCAGCCGAAGCTACTTTAGATTTGTGCAGATTAATCTGAATCACCACCAACATGAGAGCGCACAGACTTCCCTGCCGTCCCCACATCGTCGAGGTTTGCCCCATCCCGGAGGTTGCCTATCAACGACGAGTTGTTCCGATTAACTGCCCGATATGGCGTTGCAGGAGTCTTGCTGTCTGTAGCGTTAGATGTTAATCGCTCAGCGTTGGCTGCTACCACCGTGGCGTCCAGGGCTTCCTCGTCCTGTAGGCTGTCCTCCATCTCCGAGTTGTTCACAGCACTATCGCCAAGGGACGTGGCGGATAACATGCTTTCCGCATCGGAATCCTCCGCTTCCTCTTCTGGTAATTCGTTTTCCGGTTCCCCCGGAGCAGCAGAGAAGGCAGCGCGCTGAGCATCACCACGATATACGTGGATAACGATCCGGCCTACGCTGTAGTGTACTAGGCCATTGCACCTTTTGAGGGGCTCGATTGACTCTTTATTCATGGTGAACACCACCTGTCTGTCGGGCCCTACCGCATCCCCGACCAGATTGCCACTCCAGTTATGCGTTGGCAGGGACGGATTCATTAGCCGTAGCATCCCGAGAATTCTCTCGGGTTCGTCAGGGATGGCCGGAATCCACGCCCTTGCCCTTGGACGAGCTGGAATGTCCTTCCAGTCGACGACCTCTATCTTTGCGCCCTTGTAGACTTCACCCAGCTTAGCAGCTGCTGCCTTGTGCAGTGCTACGGTTTTTGCATCCTCTCATGCGAGTAATTTAATCTGACCCTGGTGCCAACCCGCATCCGTTACTCGCGCCGAACTACCCGGAAACTCTGGAGGAACATTGAGAAGAATGTTGCCGAGTTCATTTCGCACGTAACGCCACCGGTCCTTAGGGATGGTCAGACGGTCATTGCCTCGGTCAAGGACGCCTATAAGGATCCTGTCCTTGGTTACCTCAGCAAAGCTTAGTTTGCCCGCTCCAGGGGTATTCTGATGCCGCTTGGGAGGGGGATTTAACTCCAGGTCCGATCTCTGGCGCTTGAAAGGGTTAACTTTTAACCTCTTTGGCATGTAAGAATTTTGGAAATCCGGTATCACAGCTTTCGCTAGCTCTACCGATTTACTGGAATTCGGCGACAGCGATTCCTGCGGTACCCCTTCATACCTCTTCAGGATCTTTGCAGCCAATCTTTTCTCGTGGTATGAGAAGCGGCGGGGAGATGTCTCCTGGGAGTGCGGACCCGTAGTTGCCATCGCGATCGCCCTCCTTGCCGAAATCTCAGTTGCAGCTTCCTTCTCCTTCGAAGCTCCGAGGCCAGATCGTGAGACCGCTGCCACAGACGTAAAGATACTGGTTTTCATATCAGCGGTTGATGGGAGTTTAGCATCTGCCGTTGTCCGCTTAGTTGCGTTGGCAACCGCACTGGTGCTAGCTCCCATCAAGTCAATCTTAGTCGATAGAGGGTTGGTTGACCGACTCGTAGTTGCCATCGCTGTCGATCCCCCCCTTGATTGTGGAACGGAGGTTGTCCTCGGGCGTTGTTGTTGCTTTCTCACCTGTTCCTCCATAGCTCTCTTTTGCTGAGGAGTGAAATTTGGCGTTGTTTGTTTTTTAGGTTTATCGTTTTTATTTGGGTTATTTGAGTTCATCTTGTTCGTACGACCCATCGCCGGACACGGCCAGCTTAGGGCCAAGGGAAGAGTAGGGGAAAATGTGTCGTCCGCCGCGGCAGAGCCCCGTACCGCGGTAAGGCCATGCTTACTCTCTGAGGCGACCCGGTATCAGAGAGGCTCCGTTCAAATACAGCCACGATTTGCCTCCCGGCTGCAAACGTCCAATGGGCACGGTTTCGCATAACACCCTGGATTGGGAGGGGGAAGATCTTTGTCGTCGCGCCAGAGAGGCTAGGCTGCTCTCGTGATGAAGTGCCGTACGGAGCTATGATCACAAGGGCAGCGTAGCCCTGTGGCTATCGACTTAAGCCCTCGTACCGCGGCAAGGTATCCACCCTTCTACTTGGGCTACAATGTTTGTTTGAGAAAATGTTTCTTGTTTCTCGATAGTCTCAGTCTGGATAAATTTATCAGAATGAACTGTTTTTTCTTCTTCTAGTTCCTCTTCTGAACTATCTTCCAGTAATTTTGCGTCAAAATCTATTTCAATCTCTTTTTGATAGGATTTTGGCACATCGAAGTCAATTTCATATCTAGACAATGAATACACCAATTTGTCTCTGATAGACGAACAAATTTGGTATGCTTCTTTTTCATGAGGTTTCGATAAATTAGTTCTTTTTATTATTTTTCCACTATTATTCAATGACAATAAAATGATATTCAAATGTTTCTTTATCGTTTCAATTTTAATTTTTGTATTTTTACAAATACATTTATATGACTTTTCTGCATTTGTTTTTTCGTCAGAAAGCTCCTTCAAAATATCGTCCCACTTTTCCATTTATGTTAAAATTTTTATTTATTACTTAAACTTTGTTCAGATCGTCTGCTCGACTCTGGTATTTCTTTTTTAAAAATTTATTGTGGGCTGAATATATCTTGAGGAACAAACTGATACAAGTGCAGATCGTCACAATCAGAAGCAGGATTTTTATGAATTCTAAAGCTTCAGAATGGTCAATAATTTTAATGCTATTGACTACATTCGCATTTGGGGTATCCACTTTAGAAGTTTTTCCGCCCATATCAGGAGTTAGATAGATAAATGGAAATGGTCTTTTTACTTACTCTTCTTTTTTTTTCTTATATATTTTTTTTTTTCAAAAAAAAAAATTCAATACCAAATTTTTCTTGTTTAAATCTTTATTTTTATTTAGTCATAAATGCTTTTACCGCCCATGTTTCTTATAAATTTACACAATTCTTCTACCAAAGTGGAAGGATAAAAAAGATCTTCGATTGTGGGTTCTCTTTCCATTCCTATGAAGGACCAGAATTTTTTCAAACAATTTAGATTATGCCTATTGCTGCCTATATTACGTGATCTCGACTTTCGGGCAACGTCTACGTTTTCACACTCTAAATCTTCAACAATTTTATTTATTGCCTCGTAGTCAAGATCTTCAGGCAATGCACAATCCATGGGAATAGATTGCAAGTAACTAAATTAACGTACCAAAAATTTTCTTTATCTTTTTTTTTTTTTTTTTTAATTATTTTTTAAAAAAATTTTATCTTTCGATTGTTTTCTTAAACTTTGGATTTCTCTTTTTAGTTTTATCTTTAAATCTTTGTTTGTACATATATTAGCTTGTTGCATTGTGTATAACATAAAGTGTGAAATGTAGGTTTGACAGAAATGTCAAAACACACTTCAACGTCAATCAAAACACACATCCATGTCAAAAATCTGGGTTGCTATTGTGGTTTCTGCAAACCAGGGTTTTGTGCAGGACCGTAAAACAATGAGACAGGATTCTTGTTTGCAAAAAGGTGTTGCTGTGTTGCACAACTTTTTCATTCCAATTTGTAGGGAAATTTTTAAACGAATCTTTCAGCTTACACTTTTATTATATTGTGCAAAAAAATATAAAACTTAAAACGATTAAATTTCATTTATTTTACAGGAAAAATTTTAATGTTGGAAATAAGAAACCAGAAAATGAGAACACAATTTTTTTAGATAGATTGTTTTTAATTTATAAACCAAGTACCAACATTAAAGCCGTGGATTTCGCCAGCATAATGCAATTGGCCTGTCGTGAAATGTTGTTAGCAGTTTTCATTTTTTTGTTGCCTTTTGCAGTACGTTTTTAAATCTTTACAAATTCTAAGAAGTAGCAAATAATTTCTAAAAAGAGAGTGCTACAAGTCCAAATGTAAAATAAACTTTATAAATTACAACTCTAAGGGCTGGTTTTCATTAAGTCAAAAGGTTACAAATTTCATCGACTTTATCGAGATTCGGTAATTGTCTACTTTAGCTGTAAACTGCTAATAAATAAGCTAAAATTATGGGAGGAGCTCAAAAGGCGGAGTTTGGCCTCAGAATCAGATATTTGCAATCCAAGTTTCATGTGGTTGTTGTATTTACATTAGACTGCGCCTAAAAACGTCCAAAAAAGTGCGTACCGTGGCACGGTTCAGGCAACACGCCGGACTTGGGATGGCGTAGCCCAGGTTATTTTTTGTATAAGCGCGGCCGAAGGCCGCCAGGTCAGAAAGATGTTCTGCACAAATATACCATGGATTCCGCGCCAATTTCAATATCAAACCCGGGTCAATTTTCCGGGTCAACCAAAAATTAAAAAATCGCTTCCGGATTCGTGATCCTGAGACCAAACCCCGTTTTTCGAGCCCCCTTCCATAATTTTAGCTAATATATCAGCCGTTGACAGCTAAAGTATACAATTACCGCTTATTTCGATAAAGTCGATAGAAATTATAAAAATTTGACCTAATGAAAACCAGACTTAAGAAGTTCTCAACCATTATTTTATAAATTTAGAGAACTATTACCCCTTTATTTACTACTAATTTTTTTACGCAATCGAATGCAACTCGGCGCTTAATGATACTATTTTCCAAAAAAGCAACTCTGATCATCAGGTGTTAAATTCACTTTGAAAATTTGACGTCTATGCAGAAGATTCCACACTTGTACTGATACACAATGGCTTGTTGATACAATTCAGCTAATTTTCTTCTTTTAACATATTTTTGACTCAATTAAAAAAAAATTTGGATAAAAAAAAACAAAGCGAAACGGCAACTATTTGGTGCCCTTCTAGTTTAAGCGGCTGTTAGGCCAGCCATAATTTAAACAAAAATTTTTTTTTTTTTTTTTATACCTAAATCTTTTATACCAGTTTATTAAGTCTTTCGATGCTTTCCCTTTGCTGTGCCAATAATTCTTGTGTTTCCTCAGATGTCATCATAACGTGTGCGGTAATAAGATGTTAATTCTTGGGATTCTTCGCCTCTGCTATTCTTATTTTTCCTCATATCCCATCATAACGTGTGCGGGTTTATATTAATTTACTTTATTCCTGCCGAATTTGGACGGCAGGATAATTCAGTAATGGATTAACTTTTTATATCCAGGTTTTCCTGCCTTTGAAGTTTGGCAGATCGCTAATGAGCAAGTTTGCCGTCAGTATCAAGGCAGGATCGCCATAAAGAATCTAAATACAAATGACTTATGTTGCCAGTTGCGTGGCAGAGCAGCAATTCCTTTATTTAGTGATCTTTCAGCTTAATTATAATAATTCTTAATTCTAAAACTCTTATTTACTAAAATACATATTTACTCTAATTCTATGTGTTCATACAGTGCAGCTCAGTGCAGTCAGTAACATACATACAAACATAGACAGCTGGCAGCTACAAGTAATGCCGTTACATACGCACGCACACATGTACTAAGCGTGGGGCTGCTAGCAATGCAGTCGCGCACATTCACACATATGGTGCTAGCGTACATTTAGAAGTCGGCGTGTGGCTTTGTTGTTGTTAGCGACATGCTCTGATATACTACAACACAAAGCAATTAAAAATTAATATCATAAAAAAGTGCATAAAAAATATTTTATTATAATATGTATTTTATACCAAATGTTTATCATTTAGCGCAAAAATATATATACACGAAAATAAGTGTACGCTAGAATCAGTTTTAGAAATATATATAAGCACTCAAATAACACTGGATCACAAATTCCAACTTTTTTTCTGCACCAGAGACGCCATAGTGAAATTCCTATGTAAAATCACCTCCTTATTCCGAAAATCAAAGTTATTTTTACTTGAATGGTACCGTTTTTGAGATATTTACGATTTACCGTTATTTTAAAAAACAAAAAAGATGGCTCCACTTAATCGTGTATATCTCAAGAACAAATTGAGCTATTCGAAAACGGTTTGAAAAATTTGAAAGCTTATAAAATTTACTATAATCAGTACATACAACACTTTTTGCTAGGTCCTACAGATTCAAACATAGTGAACAATCTTTACGGATTTTTTAAATTTATTTTGTAAAAATATAAAAAAATTTGTACTTTGCGAGGAAGCATCTCGAAAACTTTTTGTTTTTTAGCAGATATTTCCCCCCCCCCCCCCTTCTAAGCTCTGTTTTATTACAAAAAAAAAACAAGCTATCAGTGAACAAAATCGATGAACTAATACAAAAGTTATAAGCATTCAAGTAAATATATCCATTTAATACTTAAGTACCCTACAAATAATAGCATATGTATGTACATATGGTTCTGTCTTAACTCTATGATCTTATTTTATAATTGAAAAAGTTATGTGTCTTGTTTTGACGCTTATTTAGATTAGGATCGGTTTCTCTTATGAGAAACAAACAGTAGTCGCCCATCATAGCGACATCCCAGAATCCTTGATAAAGACTTTCAATCACTTTTATTTGCTGGTGAAACCTTTCGCCATGCTCGTCACTTTCGTCGCCAAGATTTTGCGGGAAAAAATTTAAGTGGGAGTGTAAGAAATGAATTTTTAAAGACATATTTACTCCTGAAAGAAAATAAAAAAGTAAATTAGATAAATACATAAGTGACACATTAGTATATAATTTTCTTAGGCTGGATTTATCTTTCAATTCAGAACAAATTTTTTGTTTATATTTTTCCCGTTCTTGTTTGTTCGGAACTGGACGATGAATTCAGATTTATGGCTATATATTCTCATGTAAATTTATGTAATATATAATTTATTATATGTTTATTTATTTACCCATTTCCGCATAGTTTTTGATTAAGTCGTTCACTATCATCTCGTAGTTAGGACTTTTGTGTTTGCCTAAAAAAGAAGTAACGACCTTTTCAAAAGAATCCAACGCTGCTGCCTCCACTGGTGACAATAGTTCTTTGAAATGGTTATTGGTCATCATTTTCCTTATTTGACATCGGATGAAACAAATTTAAATTGTTGCATTCGAGAGGCGTGTAGTTCGGCCTTTTCCTTTGACAATTCCAAATCCCTTATCCAATCATAGAGTTGTGCTTGTGACAAAGAATTTCTTTCGTTTTCCGTTTGAAATTCAGTACAACATGATGCCGCGTAATCAGATACTACTGTTGACAATGAAACTGGAGCCGGAACTAAAGTTAAATTTGATTCTGGCAATGTCGCTTCTGTTGAAATTAGTTCTGGTAATGACACTGTAGATACGCTCGCATAGGTTACTTTTCTGGACTTTCCAACCCCAAATATAGCAGTCCGTTGAATGACAAGTTGGTTCCCTCCACTTCATTGGTGTAATAAATTTCACACGTCGCCGTGGTGTTGTGGTGTGTTGCTTTTGAGTTTTCCTACAAGTTGGCGGGACCTACAGTTTTTTGCCGACTCCGAACGGCACTTGCAAAGCAAATGAATTTTATGCTGAAAAGCTTCTCATGGCAGAAATACACCCGGAGAGTTTGCCAAACTACTGCCGAGGGGCGACCCCGTTTAGAAAAATTCTTTTTCTAAATAATTTTTGATGTTACTTTTGCCGGGCATCGAACCGCCACGACTTGGTGTAGAAGGCCGAACACTTAACCGCTACACCACGGCGGCCGCCTAAATAGATAGTTTCAGAAATTAGTCAGCTATGCATTAAAAGGGAACAAATTTCTAATTTTTACAACGTACCTTTTTGTTCCGGTTTCCGAAGAAATCATTTCGACTCGGCATGTGGTGCACACAGTGTTCGGTGTCCATGGTTTTTAGGCTCAAATCCAAAACACTTATAGTATGTAACTTTCAAAGGATTTGAAAACACACGTCTCATACTTTTAACAATAAATTGACCGCAGATGAAACAGAACATATCTGGATCATTTGTACACTCAAACTCTCGCGCCCTTTTATTCATTTTTTATTTTTAAGTAAATGACGGGTTATAAACTGCAATTATAAACTAAACAGTATCCGGCGAGCCTTGCAGATATTATGAAGGAACATGGCGCATGTACTCTTATTTATACTTAGATCCAGTAAAAATTCAAGCCTACCTAAACATAAAGGTTCCCTAGTTCTACAAAGAAAACACTACCTGCCTCAAAAATATGCTCTTGTTTAAAATGTACCTAGGTTTGAGAAAACGACACTAACAGCTTTTTGTATCTAATAACTTTTCGAAAATCTACCTGCTAACTAACTGATATGCGAATACTAACACATATGTACCAGTAGGGTACTTAAGCATTAAATGGATATATTTACTTGAATGCTTATAACTTTTGTATTAGTTCATCGATTTTGTTCACTGATAGCTTGTTTTTTTTGTAATAAAACAGAGCTTAGACGGGGGGGAAAATATCTGCTAAAAATCAAAAAGTTTTCGAGATGCTTCCTCGCAAAGTACAATTTTTTTTATATTTTTACAAAAAAAATTAAAAAAATCCGTAATGATTGTTCAATATGTTTGAACCTGCAGGACCTAGCAAAAAGTGTTGTATGTACTGATTATAGTAAATTTTATAAGCTTTCAAATTTTTCAAACCGTTTTCGAATAGCTCAGTTTGTTCTTGAGATATACACGATTAAGTGGAGCCATCTTTTTTGTTTTTTGAAATAACGGTAAATCGTAAATATCTCAAAAACGGTACCATTCAAGTAAAAATAACCTTGATTTTGGGAATTAGGAGGTGATTTTACATAGGAATTTCACTATGGCGTCTCTGGTGCATTTTGGCTGTAAACCAGTGTAATTTTAAGAAAATAATTAATACAGTCCACTTAATTTGAAAGAAATATTGTTAAAAATAAATACATATCTATTTTGCCCGTGGCAGTATGTTCAATGAACATGCTAAGCTACATACATACAAACACACTTACACTAATAGTAGCTATCGTTGAACCTAGTTCCTAAAATAGATAGAACACAAGATCGATTTGCTACACACAAACATTTATAAATCAATGATATGCTAGATGCAGCTAGCGTTTGTATTCAAACGGATATTTTTAATCTCTAACATAGAAATACATGGAAGTAATAAAAAAGCAATAAAATTCACAAAGACCAACTGATCGAAAAACTATGATTAGAATCAGTCCCTTTTAAAATTGCTCTTTTGTTACTTCACACAAACACTTATAATTAAACAGGAACATAGATTTAAGATTTTGTATATAAACTTCTGTAATTATATGAATAAAGTTAGTCGTTTTACAAACTACTCAATTGGTTGATTTAATTTCAACATACTGTCAGCTTCCCTCCACCAGTGGTAAGGGGTTGTCAGTTTATAAAATTAAATAATACCATTACCATACCATTACCATACCATTACCATACCATTACCATACCATTACCATACCATTACCATACCATTACCATACCATTACCATACCATTACCATACCATTACCATACCATTACCATACCATTACCATACCATTACCATACCATTACCATACCATTACGATACCATTACCATACCATTACCATACCATTACCATACCATTACCATACCATTACCATACCATTACCATACCATTACCATACCATTACCATACCATTACCATACCATTACCATACCATTACCATACCATTACCATACCATTACCATACCATTACCATACCATTACCATACCATTACCATACCATTACCATACCATTACCATACCATTACCATACCATTACCATACCATTACCATACCATTACCATACCATTACCATACCATTACCATACCATTACCATACCATTACCATACCATTACCATACCATTACCATACCATTACCATACCATTACCATACCATTACCATACCATTACCATACCATTACCATACCATTACCATACCATTACCATACCATTACCATACCATTACCATACCATTACCATACCATTACCATACCATTACCATACCATTACCATACCATTACCATACCATTACCATACCATTACCATACCATTACCATACCATTACCATACCATTACCATACCATTACCATACCATTACCATACCATTACCATACCATTACCATACCATTACCATACCATTACCATACCATTACCATACCATTACCATACCATTACCATACCATTACCATACCATTACCATACCATTACCATACCATTACCATACCATTACCATACCATTACCATACCATTACCATACCATTACCATACCATTACCATACCATTACCATACCATTACCATACCATTACCATACCATTACCATACCATTACCATACCATTACCATACCATTACCATACCATTACCATACCATTACCATACCATTACCATACCATTACCATACCATTACCATACCATTACCATACCATTACCATACCATTACCATACCATTACCATACCATTACCATACCATTACCATACCATTACCATACCATTACCATACCATTACCATACCATTACCATACCATTACCATACCATTACCATACCATTACCATACCATTACCATACCATTACCATACCATTACCATACCATTACCATACCATTACCATACCATTACCATACCATTACCATACCATTACCATACCATTACCATACCATTACCATACCATTACCATACCATTACCATACCATTACCATACCATTACCATACCATTACCATACCATTACCATACCATTACCATACCATTACCATACCATTACCATACCATTACCATACCATTAACCATACCATTACCATACCATTACCATACCATTACCATACCATTACCATACCATTACCATACCATTACCATACCATTACCATACCATTACCATACCATTACCATACCATTACCATACCATTACCATACCATTACCATACCATTACCATACCATTACCATACCATTACCATACCATTACCATACCATTACCATACCATTACCATACCATTACCATACCATTACCATACCATTACCATACCATTACCATACCATTACCATACCATTACCATACCATTACCATACCATTACCATACCATTACCATACCATTACCATACCATTACCATACCATTACCATACCATTACCATACCATTACCATACCATTACCATACCATTACCATACCATTACCATACCATTACCATACCATTACCATACCATTACCATACCATTACCATACCATTACCATACCATTACCATACCATTACCATACCATTACCATACCATTACCATACCATTACCATACCATTACCATACCATTACCATACCATTACCATACCATTACCATACCATTACCATACCATTACCATACCATTACCATACCATTACCATACCATTACCATACCATTACCATACCATTACCATACCATTACCATACCATTACCATACCATTACCATACCATTACCATACCATTACCATACCATTACCATACCATTACCATACCATTACCATACCATTACCATACCATTACCATACCATTACCATACCATTACCATACCATTACCATACCATTACCATACCATTACCATACCATTACCATACCATTACCATACCATTACCATACCATTACCATACCATTACCATACCATTACCATACCATTACCATACCATTACCATACCATTACCATACCATTACCATACCATTACCATACCATTACCATACCATTACCATACCATTACCATACCATTACCATACCATTACCATACCATTACCATACCATTACCATACCATTACCATACCATTACCATACCATTACCATACCATTACCATACCATTACCATACCATTACCATACCATTACCATACCATTACCATACCATTACCATACCATTACCATACCATTACCATACCATTACCATACCATTACCATACCATTACCATACCATTACCATACCATTACCATACCATTACCATACCATTACCATACCATTACCATACCATTACCATACCATTACCATACCATTACCATACCATTACCATACCATTACCATACCATTACCATACCATTACCATACCATTACCATACCATTACCATACCATTACCATACCATTACCATACCATTACCATACCATTACCATACCATTACCATACCATTACCATACCATTACCATACCATTACCATACCATTACCATACCATTACCATACCATTACCATACCATTACCATACCATTACCATACCATTACCATACCATTACCATACCATTACCATACCATTACCATACCATTACCATACCATTACCATACCATTACCATACCATTACCATACCATTACCATACCATTACCATACCATACCATTACCATACCATTACCATACCATTACCATACCATTACCATACCATTACCATACCATTACCATACCATTACCATACCATTACCATACCATTACCATACCATTACCATACCATTACCATACCATTACCATACCATTACCATACCATTACCATACCATTACCATACCATTACCATACCATTACCATACCATTACCATACCATTACCATACCATTACCATACCATTACCATACCATTACCATACCATTACCATACCATTACCATACCATTACCATACCATTACCATACCATTACCATACCATTACCATACCATTACCATACCATTACCATACCATTACCATACCATTACCATACCATTACCATACCATTACCATACCATTACCATAGTGAAAGTGTGCGCAAGTCAATTGAAATGAATGAATTGAATCTTTATTTAGTCAAAACTTAGCCTATTTATAGTAATTCTTAACTCTAACACAGACGTAAATATTCTTATTTACTAGATACATATTTACATCTATGTCTTACAAACTAAACCTAAGCAAGGCACACACTTGCCCACATGCACATGCATTCATATGTGCATAGCTCGGTACCTTACTCAAGGCATATGTCAGTGCAATCACTCATACTAACATATCTAACGTGGGACTGCGAGTGATGCAGTCACACACACATATGTATGTACACTAAGCATGGAGACGCTGGCAGTGCTGCCGCACATATCTACATATATAGGGCCAGCGTATACAATTGATACAACTCCATGACTTGTGCTGCTAATATACTTAGCGTGTGAAAATGTTTACGTTGCAGAATGTTTATCAAATCCACAGCTAGCCGCTTCGAAGTCAGCTTGTGACTTTGTTGTTGTTAGTGAGTTGCTCTGACATACTACACCACCCATCCTAAAAAAAATCGTGAATACATATGAACGATTTTAGAGCTGTGACATATTTAAGTGGTTTATTTTCTTTCTTTTGTACATTTCCGCAAATAATTTATGAGCATGAGTTTCATTTGATACTCTTAAGATTTTTATTGTTTGTTGTTTGTTTACAAAATTTTCTGTTGTGCCTGATAATCATGTTACAATTTTTTTTTTCAATTTTGTTTGTTTTATTTTCAAGTGTTGTCGACTTGAATAACTCATGTTTTTAGATGTTTGTTTACTTATTCATCTGATACATTTTCTTTATTTGCAATTTGTTTTCTTTTGTACAATTTGCATAAGTGTCGGTTTTTGTTTATGACGTTAATTACTTAAAGCGTAAACAAAGTTTTATAGGTCGTAAAAAAAAAATTTTATATTTGTAAATTTATAAGCTAAAATTTTAGGCAAAATGAAATTAATTTATTCAAATAGCTTAAGTCTATTTTTATGAATTATAATTTTCTTATTTTCTTTGCTTAAGGAGTTACTATTATTTAAATCTATGTTTTCTATATTGTATGGAATTAAACTATAATTATTTTTATTATCGATATTTACTACTCTATAGGGGGTTAAAGTATAATTATTTTTACTATCAATATTTACTACTACATAGGGCCCTTTGTATCTACTATCTAACTTATGACCTGATTCATTCTTAACTAAAACTAAATCTCCTAAATTTATTTCTTTATACTGAATATTTTTGTCATAATAAATTTTTTGTTTTTCTTTGGCTTCTTTTACCAATTTATACGCTCTTAGTTGAGCTACTTGCAATCTATATTTGATTTCTTTCTCATATGCCTCATAGTTATAAACTGGGCTAATTGTATTTTCTTGTAAAAATTCGTATGTCAAGGGTATTTTTCCAAAAACTAACTCAAATGGGCAATAACCATGAACCGTAGATGGTGTTGTATTATAACAATATGCAAAATATTTTATATACTCATCCCAATCACTTTTGTTAGTGGAAATATAAGAACGGATATATTCATTAAAAGTTCTGTGGCTACGCTCAACCGTGCCCAAAGTCTGATGGTGATATGGGGTAGAAGTTCTGTGTTCAATTTTCAAAAGTTTACACAATTCTTCAAATACGCTGTTTTTGTATTCGGTTCCCATATCTGTTATGATTGTTTTCATACAACCATAAATCAAAATAAAATTTTCAAAGATTGCTTTGGCAACTGTTTTTGCGTGCTTACTCGCAATTGGGATTGCGATCAAGTATTTAGTAAGGTCACATACAATAGTGACCGCATATTCATTTCCATTTACCGATTGTGGCAATGGACCAATTGTATCGATTTGCACTGTATCAAACGCTTTCGTGGGCGTTTCAGTTATTATCATTGGTTCTTTCAAATTTTTATTTACTTTGTTTTTACTGCATTCAATGCACTTTTTGATATGAATTCTTATGTCATTTTTCATGTTTTTCCAATAATATTTCTGTTTTATTTTATTTGTTGTGCGATTGATTCCTGGGTGGCCACCATTAACAGGATCATCGTGATATTTTTGTAATATCTTTTTAATTACTTCCTTATCTGTCACGTGCACAACCTCCGGAGTTAATGCAATAGTTAAGTTTTTGAGAACCTTGGTACCAACTTCTTTAAATTTATCTACTCGAGTATAATTATTTTTAAACAATTTGTCTCCTAAGGACAACTGTATTTTATTTATTTTCAAATTGTCGGCCTCTTTCATTAGCCTGGCAAAGAATTGACCTAAATCAATCTTCGCCTCAACAATTGAATTATCATTAATAGATGAATTGCCGGCTTCATTTGAAAGCCTGGCAAAGGATTGACCTAAATCAATCTTCGCCTCAACAATTAAATCATTAATGTCTATTTTGCTACAAATTTTCTTTCCCTTTTTGAACTGCAGTTTCGGGGGGTCGAAAACGAGCTGAGCTAGCTTTTTTACTTCATTACTATTAAGCGCTTCATATATTTTAATGTTCTCTTCGTGACATTTTTCTTTGATGTTTTTATTATTGGAATTTTTATTATTGGAATTTTTATTAGTTTCCGATCGAGTCGTAACCCTCATTATTTGACATGCTTTTATTGACATTTCCTTTAAATCATTTATATTGATGCGTGAAAGCGCATCCGCTACATAGTTTTCTTTTCCAGCTATGTACTCCACCTCAAAGTCATATTCCTCTAATTCCAGTCGAACTCTAGTTAATTTTGATGAAGGGTTTTTCATCGAGAATAGGTATGTTAAGGGGCGATGGTCTGTTTTAATCAAAAATTTTCGGCCATAAACATATGGTCTAAAATAAGTTATAGCCCAATGGATTGCTGCCAACTCTTTTTCAATTGTGGCTTTATTGCTTTCACCTTTTGTGAATGCTCTTGACGCATAGGCAATTGGTAATTGTTTGCCTTCATATTCTTGACTAAGAACTGCGCCGCAGGCAAATCCACTGGCATCTGTTGTTATACAAAATTCTTTATCGAAATCTGGATATTGCAAAATATTTGGGTGTACCAATGCCTCCCTCAAATAGACAAAAGCTTTTTGACATTCCTCTGTCCACTCGAAAGAAACATTCTTTTTACACAATCTCGTTAAAATTCTAGAATGAGCTGCAAAATTGGGAACAAATCTTCTGTAATAGTTACAAAATGCGACAAATCGCTTAACTTCATCAGCACTTTTGGGTATAGGATAATTTAGAACAGTCTCATATTTACTTGGATCAGGTAAAATTCCTTTATTTGTGCATTTATGTCCAAGATAAGTAACTTCTTGGTTAAAAAATAAACATTTATCCGGATGTAATTTTAAATTATATTTTCTGCAAGTAGAAAATACATCTCTCAAATTTGTAATCATATGTTTTTCGGAGCATCCTAACACTACTAAGTCATCCATATATAGAAAAGCTTGAGATGGCTTAAGGCCTGCAAATGCTAGTGTCATCATTCTTTGAAATGAGTTAGGGGCCACTTTCAAACCATATGGTAATCTTTTAAAACGATATGTGCCATCCTCTGCCGTAAACGATGTGATGTCCCTAGAGTCTTTATGTAATTCAATTTGATGAAAACCAGACATTAAGTCTAGGCATGAAAAATATTTAGCTCTACCCAATTGATCTAGGATATCATCAATTCTTGGTAATGGAAATTTATCTGCAGTTAATTTTTTGTTTACTTGTCGGTAATCGACTACTAATCTCCATCTTTTATCATTTTTCCCTGGTAACGATTTTTTCGGTACCAGGAGAATTGGGCTATTATATTCTGACATAGACGGCTCTATTATGTCATCTTCAATTAATTTATTAATTTGCTTGTTAATTTCCCCTTTTTGAGCTTGAGGTAATCTATAATTTTTAATGTAAACAGGTGTGCTATCTTTCATGTGTAATTTTTGTTTATAAAAGTTATTAGCAGTAATTGGTTCGGTATCTAATGAAAATATATCAATAAATTCGGAGCATAATGTGTTAAGTGATTTACTAGCGAAAGGTGGGAAATTTTTATTTAATCTTTTTAATTTTTCCTTACTATTTTCTATTGGTTCTAATTTATTTTTTATTATTGCGTAATCATTTAAATTTTCTGTGTTGATATTAAAATTTTGAATGGTTGCATTTTTATCTGTTGTATTAATGACTCTAATGAAAGTTTGTTGTGAATTTACTAAGGTGTTTGCAATAAAAATGCCATCAGCTAATTTTTGATGAGGTATTAATAAATCAGAATTATTATTTTCAATATGGACTTGTCGGATTACTTCCGACCTTGCAGGTATTGTTATGCAATTAACAGATGGTCTGTTTGTCATTTCTATTATAATATTTTCAGGAAAATCATATGGACGTAGTATTAGGCTGTCCCCATTTTTACTGTAATCTAAAATACAATTATATTTTTTAATAAAATCAAGTCCCAAAATTCCATCGCAGGGAATTGGAAAATTATCTTCAACTATGTGAAATTTATGTGCTATTAGTAAGTAATCATCTTTTAAATCTGCCTTGACTGTTCCAAGAGTGCTTGTTAAACCTTGACCAATGCCCTTTAAATCAGTTTTTTGTGAATAATTAATTGTGACATTATTGTCAATTTGACCCTTTTTTATTATTGAGATATCTGCTCCTGTATCGATCAGGAGGGTTGAAATTGAGTTATTTAGCGTTGTTTTAGAGGATATATAACTATTTAGGTGTAAATTGAAAACATATAATTTTTTGTTTATTGAGGTGGAGTCTGTTGGTTTTCCTGTTGATTAACATTTCGCACTGTTGCTGTATTATTACGGTTCGAACCTCGGGATCCGAAGTTACGCCTCGATCTTTGATAATTTGATCGATTATTATTATTATTTGAATTATTATATCTTGTTGGGTATGTACGCCGCTGGTTATTTCTATAATTGTTAGGTTGATAGCCTCTACGGTAATTACCGCGAAAATAATTTTGTTGGCGTATATGAAGTAACGAGTTAGGGTTACCTGTTATTTCAGTGCAACTGTTGGTAAATTTTGACACTGCTTCATTCATCGTGTTGAACGTTCCAGCTTGCATAATTGTCTTTACTTTGTCATTGGAGCAGTTTTTACACATAGCTTTGACAGCTGTTTGTGTAGCATACTTAGTTGCGAGGTCTGTTGTTAGACCGTCAGATATGTATGCTCCTTCCAATGATTTTGTGAGCTTTTCAATTTCGGCAGTGTACTGATTTGCAGTTTTACTACGCTGTTGGATATTTAAGAGTTTTGCAGTCAAAACTTCTACTGACTCACCCTTTATTTTGCTCTTTAATGTTTGTTTAATTTCCTGTATGGTGGCTTCAGCACCTACGAAATTTCTGGCTGTGCCTTTAAGTTTTGTCTTTATCATGGATACTGCGACAGCCTCATGCGTTTCCTTGATTTGCTCCAGAATGTCAAGGGCATCCAAAAAACTGGATAAGTTTTCCGGTTTGCCATCGAATTCGGGCAATATCGAAGAAGCAGTTTTAATGAACGCTACCATTGTTTGCGCCATGGTTGTGTTTGTTTGGGAATTCTGGTCTGTGTGAGATACAATAGTTCTTGGATGAACTGTTTCTTTTGTTTCTTGTTCTCCCTCAGTATCTGACGCACCTTCGAACAACCAAGTGTCGAAATCGATATCGATATGTTGCTCGTAGGAGGTTGGTACTTCAACGTCAACGTTATACCTGGATAACGAGGATACCAATTTATCTCTAACGCTCGAAAATACCTGGTAGGCTTCTACCTGGTGAGCTTTTGTTAGAGTGTTATTTACCTTTCTTATGATTTTTCCAAGATTATTTAATGCTGACAGTAGAACATTTAAATGTTTCTTTACTGTTTCAGTTTTTATTTTTGTGTTTTTACATATACACTTATACGACTTTTCCGCGTTTATTTTCTCGTTAGTAAGTTCCTTTAAAATATCGTCCCACTTTTCCATTTATATTAAAATTTTTATTTATTACTTAAACTTTATTCAGATCGTCTGTTCGACTCTGGTATTTTTTTTTTTAAAATTTATTGTGGGCTGAATATATTTTGAGAAACAAACTGATACAAGTGCAGATCGTCACAATCAGGAGCAGGATTTTTATGAATTCTAAAGCTTCAGAATGGTCAATAATTTTAATGCTATTGACTACATTCGCATTTGGGGTATCTATTTTAGAAGTTTTTCCGCCCATACTGAACTTTTGATAAATATTTTTAATTTTCAGGGAAATATTTTCTTAGTTGTCTCATAATTTCCTCTTCTCTAGTGGTTGGGTTGAGCACATCTTCCATAGTTGGCTCTCTGGTCATTCCGATATCTTTCCAGAATTGTTTCAACCATTCAAGAGTTTGCTCATTAGTTAGTTCTTCATCCAATTCATGGTTAGATAGTTTTTTGGAAAAATCCCTGCGGGGTCTAGAAAAATTCCTCGGCATTTCGAATTCAAAATTGAAACAATTTTTCTTTTTACAAAATTTATTATTTTTTTTTTTTTTTTTTTTTTTTTTTTTTAAATTTTTTTTTTCTTCTTTTACAAATTATTTCAGTTTTCTCAACTGATGAATATTTTCTAAAATCTCTAATCTTTCATTATTAGTCATAGCCCAATTCAAAGTTCTATAGGCTATGGCTAATTCCCTTTTCTTCCGATACCTTTTTCCTGCACGAGTCTGTTTTTTCCGCTTTAGCGGTGGAGGAATTTTTGGTTCCTTTTTTTGTTTTTTCAGGTTGTTCCGCCGCCGATATTCTTCAATGGTTATCGGCTGCGGACCTTGTCTTATTGCTGTTGAGGTTTGAGGAACCTCTTCAGTGACTCTTGCTGATGTTTGGGGAACCTCTTCAGTGGCTCTTGCAGGATCCAGGTTATCGTTTTCGGCTTCCAATGCAAACCTTTCCCATTTGTCGAAAATGGAATCAAATTCCTCCTGGGAAATGTCTTGCATTGGGGTTTAGACAAAATATTTTATATTGGGAAACAAAAATTTATTTCAAAGGAATATATATGAAAACTTATTTTCTACCCTAAGCAGATATAAATCTGCTACTTGGCCGGCGCCGATATGACGCCGAAGAGTTCTAGGTAATATACAAAAAGATAATTTATTTAGTTACACTATCAATAATTGTATTAAGCACGTTCACCACGGATGCGTCTGGCCAATTGACTGTCTTTTAGCATAATTGTGACACGTTTAGCATGAATGGCTCACAAATTGATGTCCTCAAACAAACCAACTAAATATGCTTCACTTGCTTCTTGTAATGCCATAACAGCTGAACTCCGGAAACGTAAATCGGTTTTAAAATCTTGAGCAATCTCTCGCACCAAACGTTGGAATGGCAATTTATGAATCAACAATTCGGTGCTCTTCGGTTACTGTATCAGGACGTTTTCTTCACTCCAGTCTTCAACCGCACTGCTGGATTCTCATTGGTCTGCTTCCTTTTGAATAGCAGTCCAACGAATAGTATCCAGCAGGATCAAGCCAGTCTGCTTCTTTTTAATTTAGCAGTCTGGCAGGATCGCCATAAAGTGAAAGTGTGCGCAAGTCAATTGAAATGAATGAATTGAATCTTTATTTAGTCAAAACTTAGCCTATTTATAGTAATTCTTAACTCTAACACAGACGTAAATATTCTTATTTACTAGATACATATTTACATCTATGTCTTACAAACTAAACCTAAGCAAGGCACACACTTGCCCACATGCACATGCATTCATATGTGCATAGCTCGGTACCTTACTCAAGGCATATGTCAGTGCAATCACTCATACTAACATATCTAACGTGGGACTGCGAGTGATGCAGTCACACACACATATGTATGTACACTAAGCATGGAGACGCTGGCAGTGCTGCCGCACATATCTACATATATAGGGCCAGCGTATACAATTGATACAACTCCATGACTTGTGCTGCTAATATACTTAGCGTGTGAAAATGTTTACGTTGCAGAATGTTTATCAAATCCACAGCTAGCCGCTTCGAAGTCAGCTTGTGACTTTGTTGTTGTTAGTGAGTTGCTCTGACATACTACACCATACCATTACCATACCATTACCATACCATTACCATACCATTACCATACCATTACCATACCATTACCATACCATTACCATACCATTACCATACCATTACCATACCATTACCATACCATTACCATACCATTACCATACCATTACCATACCATTACCATACCATTACCATACCATTACCATACCATTACCATACCATTACCATACCATTACCATACCATTACCATACCATTACCATACCATTACCATACCATTACCATACCATTACCATACCATTACCATACCATTACCATACCATTACCATACCATTACCATACCATTACCATACCATTACCATACCATTACCATACCATTACCATACCATTACCATACCATTACCATACCATTACCATACCATTACCATACCATTACCATACCATTACCATACCATTACCATACCATTACCATACCATTACCATACCATTACCATACCATTACCATACCATTACCATACCATTACCATACCATTACCATACCATTACCATACCATTACCATACCATTACCATACCATTACCATACCATTACCATACCATTACCATACCATTACCATACCATTACCATACCATTACCATACCATTACCATACCATTACCATACCATTACCATACCATTACCATACCATTACCATACCATTACCATACCATTACCATACCATTACCATACCATTACCATACCATTACCATACCATTACCATACCATTACCATACCATTACCATACCATTACCATACCATTACCATACCATTACCATACCATTACCATACCATTACCATACCATTACCATACCATTACCATACCATTACCATACCATTACCATACCATTACCATACCATTACCATACCATTACCATACCATTACCATACCATTACCATACCATTACCATACCATTACCATACCATTACCATACCATTACCATACCATTACCATACCATTACCATACCATTACCATACCATTACCATACCATTACCATACCATTACCATACCATTACCATACCATTACCATACCATTACCATACCATTACCATACCATTACCATACCATTACCATACCATTACCATACCATTACCATACCATTACCATACCATTACCATACCATTACCATACCATTACCATACCATTACCATACCATTACCATACCATTACCATACCATTACCATACCATTACCATACCATTACCATACCATTACCATACCATTACCATACCATTACCATACCATTACCATACCATTACCATACCATTACCATACCATTACCATACCATTACCATACCATTACCATACCATTACCATACCATTACCATACCATTACCATACCATTACCATACCATTACCATACCATTACCATACCATTACCATACCATTACCATACCATTACCATACCATTACTGAATAAACTCGACAATGGTGGTTCTTGGCACGCAGCGATGGCTCAGACACCGCGGTCGAATTTATGATTTTTAGGAAGAAGAAAAGAAAAGAGGGAGACGAGATTTCTCGTTATAAATATGGCCGTTTATTGTATACAAAGAGTGTCAACAAAGTTATTTTTATTACCTAAGTTATGGCGTTGTAGAAATCCTGGGGTGGCTGCGATGTCGATCCTGGCTCGGTTGCTGAAAGAATAGACGGTTGTCAAGTCGTTGACAACCGTTGAACCCAAAATCATCCTCCGGTTTTAAGGGGAGGTGAACCAACAAATGCACACCCACTTGCATGTATATGTGCTGACAAAACATGAATAATCATGCATACGTACAGGTGGGTGTGTGGGTGCTTGGAAAGTGACATTAGGGTGTCACTATTTTTAAGATTTTAGGCATCGGGTATAAACATGCCGGCCCCCTTGCGATACGCAACATTCTGACCAGCCCCGGGATCTCCATCACGCCTTCTCTTATTCTAGGCTCTTAAATCTATCGTGGGATGCTGGGTAGCACTGTGCCCGCTTTCCTCCTTCGAGCCACCTCCTGAGGTTGAGGTCTGTCACCACTGGTAGTTTGGCCGTGTCGTACCTAGCTGTTAAATAGATAGAAGAGACTTGAAAAATAAAGGTGGTATATTTCTTGCCAGGTGTGCCGTACTTGAGAGAAATTTTTTTTTTTTTTTTTTTTTTTTTTTTTTTTTTTTTATTAAAACGTAGTCTTAAAGCTAGACTTAAACCTAAACTTACATACTAGTAGCCCCTGAAAGCACCCACCCAAAAATGGTGCTTTGAGCCAACAGGGACCCAAACGACGGTGGCAAGGTGCTTGGATTTACGACGTCGGCATAGACGTCTCCGCCGAGGGTCAGTTTCACCGGCGCCGACCTATAGAATTGCGGGTCGGCCAAACGAATGTGCTCATACGGAGCCGCGATTTTGGCGTCGACATGGTTTGCCGGACTCAGCCGCTGAAAATTACTGATGCACACCGCGTGTGCTGTGATGGTCGTCTTGTTACCGTGCTTCCCTCGCATTCGGAGGAAGCAACCCTGCTCGCCGATAGAGTGGGTGAGATGCAGCCCTAACCCTTCCGCCAAGCTGCGGTCGATAGCTGGGCGGGGTGAGCACGCATCAATTAATGCGCGGACGTAGAAAAATCCGCCCCCCGCTTCCAGTTTGACCACCGCAGTTGGCGCAAGGGTGGTCATGGGGCGCAACGATGGTCCCATCCTGGCGAGAGCTCCGTCGAATCCGTCGCGGAATCCTCGGGATGGCAGCTGGCGCGGCTGAATGGCCAGTCTACCCTCTGGGCGGCTCATAGAGCTAATGGTGCGTAGCTGGCGCGGCAGAGTGGCCAGTCTACGCTCGTCTCGGCGACTTTGATGGTTGTGTCGTAGCTGGCGCGGCTGAGTGGCCAGTCTACGAGGTTCCGCGTCGGTGCTTGTGTGGCGAATGCGAAACTGGCGCGGCTGGGGGGCCAGTCTTCGCTTGCGGCTGTTACGATGCGCGCGGCGAGATGGAGGGCTGTTGTCGCGTTGTAGTTGGTGTAGTCGCTCGTGGGCTAGAAGGGGTCGGAACCGCCGTGGTTCTGACACCCCGTGGACCGGTGGGAACGGCCGTGGTTCCGCTACCGGCTCGATGGCTTCGCCATCTTCCTGTGTCAGCCCTGTCTCCGAAGCCTGGATGGACAGCACCTCTTCTCGGCTCTCCTCTTCTCTCCTCTCCGTTGCTTGCTCGGCTTGCCACGCATCTTCCATCTCCGCCTCTTCAACTTGTTGGGCCCAACTCTTGTAGGCCACCGGCTGGTCGTCTGTTTGGACGTTATCCGAACGTTTTCCCGTCTCTTGTGGCAATTACGTCCGGCGACACGTTGCTGCCTTCCCTTGTGGCAATTAAGTCCGGCAACGCGTTGCTACCGACTGGTTGCCGTTTACATAACTAAATCCATCTGAGGCACCCTGTTTGTTCCATTTCCTTTTTTTGTTTTGTTTATGTCGCTCCGCTAGCCGGCGCGAGTGACACTAGTGCTGCGCAGAAGCAAGCTTTTTTGCTAGTGCTGCGCATACGAACGCGTTTTCGGTACTCGATTGCGCTACCGATGCTGGTAGAGAGTGGTTGAGTGGCGGTTTTATTTTTGTTGTTTTGTGACCAAAACAGTCCTGCCCCCCCCCCCCTCCCCGAAACAAAAACAAATAAGTCATTTATTTTAAAATAAACCGGTTTTTAATTTTAATTTTATTTATTATTTCAAAAAAAAAAATTTTTTTTGTTTTGGCAAAATTTACCACAAGCCTAATTATACCCCACATCGTTTATCTCTTCTGATTGTGGCCTACCGAGAGTAAAATTAAGTTTCTGCCCCGTAAATCACGAATCGGTATGAGGTACCGACTTTTGGTTTATCGGGTTTTCGGTACCCGTTTGTGCTGCACATCTTGCGTCACTAACGTTGTGAGCAAAATACTGCATCACTATTTTGCATTTTTTTTCTTTATACTTTGGCGGGTGAATGAAGAGTTTCCAGTGAGTGGTGGAAACAGTAAAAAGAAATTCATTGTTCATTTTTCTCTACCGTAGCAGAGAAAAATCGTAATTTCTTCATTCACTTCCGGGACGTATGGCGGCCTTTCAGGTAAGATTTTATTTTATTCTTCCGATCCAAAACCATGTGCCCTAATATTTTCCCTTCTCATGTCTGATCCGACAGAAAATTTGTTGTGGCTTAAGGATTAACGAATTCGATAGGGCGTGCTCCCAAACACATAATGCGCTATGGTCCACAATATGAACGCGCCTTAGCCAGTCACACATTAATGCTGCGCTATCTCACCGCTCTTGGGTTTTGAACATCGCGCAATGCAATTGATAGTTGGCTATTTAGATAAGTTGGATAGGCGTGATACATATTTGGGTTTTGAAGCACTGAAATATCTCGTTTCTTTACTATGTCATACGAAATTCGCCTTGAATTTTATAGCGCATGGTGGATTGGAGTTGTTACTGAAAGTACCACGTCCCACTTCTGCTGCTGGCGTAGCTATAACACTATACTACCTCGCCTAATGTGTAGAAGCTCTGGAACGTACTTCTATGCGTGCACATTAGCCACCTGTGGATAAACTATTGAGAGTGAGTGGCATAACGTTGCTGCTTTAAATTATAGCGCTTTCATATGTTTGGAATAACAATGTGAGATCAGAAATGGTGCGTTCAGCTATGGATGTGCTGTCTATTGCTGTGTTATACCGCGCGTATTTCTAGTTTACTGTGAACGTTTAGACATCCCCGATAGCGTGGGTGCTTCAGGTGATATTACTGCCGACGCGGGTGTGCAAAGATCAGCATTAGCTGCATTGGTGCATTGCGTATGTGCGCCTTTGTCCAGGAAGGAGCCAAATAGTGTTATCAAGTTTTCAATTCATCAAAACGTGCCAAACAAAGAATTCCTATTGTGAATCGGTACACTTTGCTGGTCATTTCAAATTGGACAACTTGTGCGTAATTTTTGATTCAATAATAACACTGAAGGAGGCATGCGACCGATGTTGTATTTAGTTTGGTCATCAGGTAAGGAAAAGCGTTATTCAGTATCGAATGCTTATCAGACAGTTTTATTCACCACAGATCAATCGGGGCGTTTTCTTGAGGAGCGGGATTATGGCCAATACAGTGCTATGGAGTTTTAATGAGCGAATGGGTTTCTACAGATGATATTCACGCTGCTATTATACAAGTGTTGTTCGAAAGTTTCACATTGGAAATTGGAAGGTGTGTCGGGTTTTCATTTTGTGCGCACTACCATTGCGTTCGCGCTATCAATAGTAAGTCGTTTGAATGGTTTACTCGATGCTCATTTCAAAACAAAAACAATTTAGTTTTCGGAACGCCTCACCAACACTCCTTACTGCCGCTACGAGACAACCACAATTATCATAGTGTTTCCTTTTGACTATGGTTGGCGCTTCGATGTATGGCATATGCACGTCGGCACATCAATGTGCCTTCATTCCCAACTCCGCTGGTGGTATTGGCATCAATGTACATTGTATACGCGCGAAAGGTACAGCCATTGCGGGCACAAATGGCACTTCGAATGTTTTGGTACCGATGTTTGGAGTATACAATAATGTGGCGCGCTAGGTAAATCAAGGCGTTGGTAAACGTCCTGGCGCTTTTGCAATCTATTTAGAGCCCTGGCATGGGGCCGGCATGGTGATATATTGACCTTTTAATAATTTGATGATCGAATTTAATAGTCTCTTTATGCAGGGTGTCGAGGCGACTGAAGATTGGTCGTTGATGTGTCCACACCAATCCCCGGGAGTGTATGACGTCTGGGGTGATGAATTTGAAAAGCTGTATACCACATATGAGGGACAACCGAATAGAATGGCAAGTTAACTCAGACGGGGTGCTCTGCACGCGTGGGTAGGTCAGACTTATGTATTAGACCCCAGGGCTGCCCAACAGAATAAACAAAGGTTTATTTTTGAACATCAAAAAAAATTTATTTTTTAAACATTTCATTTGGATCAAATGTATTCAACAACCAAGATGTATTTATAAATGTAAACAAATGAATTAATCCGTTTTGACGCACCGAATGTACATAAGGTAACATGTTGTCTTCTTCAATTTTAGAAAAAGGTTTAGAAACTTCCACCCATGAAGTTTAATGATTTTTTTCTAAAAATGTTTAAACTTAAGAATTTGTTTTCAAAATGGGTGAAACAATTTTCTTATTGGACATTATACTATGGTTCGGATTGAGAGCAACGTCAGACCCAATCACACTTTGTTGAATACATTTTGGTTTTGATGGCATACAAAAATAAATTTCAATTTTGCTTTGATAACTCGTTTAAGAATTTTCTTGGGTATTTTGTATGGAAAACTTAATTAGCCTCAAAATCTAAATAAATAAATGTTTGAGATTTTGATTTTGCGTTCATCTGAAACGTTTAGATCTTGGACAAACGAATGAAACCCAAAATAATTAAATTTTTGTTTTTTTTTTTGTTTTGAAAATAACGTTCTGATGCAGCCCCGGTTAGACCCTTGCATGAATGGATTCAACTTTGGGTACCGTAGAGGACCAGAGAGATTCACAAAGGAATGTTTAGTGAGTGACTGATTTTGTAGATTTAAAAAAAAATCAGTCATATTCATATTCATTCAATTTGGTTAAAATTGTTTCTCTTTTGAATATTCAAATGTTGACCTTTAATTCAAACAGGTAGTGTAATAAAGGGAAAGGCAAAGCCATTCAAATTCAATATGAATGATTTTTTTTGAAGTTTTGGATGGATTCTTGCAGGGGTCTAGTAGGTATTTGTTCGATTAGTTTCGAAAAGTAGCTGAGTAGTAGTAGTTGGTTCCCCATTACGTGTTTGTAGAGTTTGGTATTCTGTGGCAGATTGGTTCGCCCATCTGCGCTAGGCTTTCTGGTGTCCTCGTTATGGTTGACGAGTGAATTGGGAAATTTTGGGTGAGAGATTTGGCAAGGTAGGGGTAAACGGAGTGGAGGGAGAGTGAATGGTTAGGCGGAGGCATCGGGCCTCGCCAAATCCATTCCATCTGTCGGGAGCAGGATCAGTTTGACCAACGGTCTTCTGGTCTGACCCTTCTCGGTCATGAGGTCGACAACGTTGTAAACTCGACCGAGCCTCCATTCGTTTGGAGATAAGTTGTCCTCCTTAATGACAACTAGATCCCCCACCTTCATGTTTTGTCTTGACTGCTTCCACTTCCATCTTTTTTGAAGTTCGGACAAATATTCCACCTTCCATCACTTGCAGAAGGTATGATGGAGGGCCTTGAGTTTCTGCCATCTGCTGATCATGGAGGCAGAGCTTTCGTTAACATTGGGTTCTGGTGGAGCCATAAGATGACTTCCAATGAGGAAGTGCCCAGGGGTAAGTGGCTCTAAATCTGACGGGTCATTGGACGCGGGACTTAATGGTCGCGAGTTGAGGCAGGCTTCAATCCTACATAGGAGCGTATGGAAATCTTCATGCGTGAACTTGTGGGCTGAGGCAATTTTTTTGAAATAGCCTTTGTAGCTTTTAACACCTGCCTCCCAGAGTCCCCCCATGTGTGGAGCCCCTGCTGGAATGAAATGCCATGCCATTAATTGATGACTATACTTTGAAACGGTTTGATCTCGAGCTTCCGAGATAAAGGCCTTAAGTTCGGATCGTAAAGATCTTGACGCTCCGACAAAGTTAGTCCCATTGTCGGAGTAAATGTTTTTCGGACATCCTCGTCTAGCGATAAAACCCGAAAAGGCTGCTAGAAAGGATGGGGTACAGATCACTGGTCGCTTCCAGATGGATCGCTTTGGTGGTAAAACAGACGAAGAGGCAGACGTAGCCCTTTGAAAGTCGACACCCTCTCCCTCGGAAACTTTTAATATCGAATGGGCCTGCAAAGTCGACCCCGGTATTAGTAAAAGCGCGCGCAAATGTGGTCCGCTCGCGGGGTAGGGTACCCATAAGTTGGGTTTGCGCCCGTTTCTTGTAAATGGTGCAAATCTTACAATTGTGGATGATGGCCCTAATCATGTTCTTGACATTCGGAATCCAGTATTGGGTGCGGATGAGACGGAGCATTAGTTGATTTTCCCTATGGAGGGAGATTTTGTGTATCATTTGCACAACTAGCCGCGTTAATCTACAGTTATAAGGGAGTATGATTGGATGACGTTCGTTGTAAGCGAGGTCTTTCGATGACCCTAGACGACCCCCGGCCCTTATAATATCGTCCTTATCGAGGAACGGGTTAAGTGGCAATATCTCGATTTTCCTATCGATGCCTGTTCCCTTCTTCAAATTTACGTACTCCTCAAAATAATGTTGCTTCTGATATAGTTTAATCAAGATCTGAGTCGTTGTCTTTATCTCATCGGATGAGATTAGGCACGACTTTTCTTGAAAGGAAGCTTTTGTTGTGGGATGTGTTCTTCGAAAGAATCTCATAATATATGATAGTACCCTCAAAGCTCTAGGTAAATCTGAAAATCGATCTAGAGTCTCGATTTCAAAGCCTTAACGGTGCTGGTGTCTTCGAACGCCAGGAAGTCCTCGGTCAGCCGATCCGCCCTTGGGATGTCGTTGAGAATCTCCTCGGAGTTCGATGTCCATTTCCGAAGTGGGAATCCAGCGGAGTGTAAGACCTATCGAATTTCATCTCTCGCATGAATGGCCGATGCGAGTGTATGCCCCCCCGCTAATATATCATCTACGTACATCCCCTCCCTTAGTATATTCGATGCTGTTGGGAATGATGTTTCTACGTCATCAGCTAGTTGCAAAAGAGTTCGTATTGCAAGATACGGTGCGCAATTAACCCCAAACGTGACCGTCTTCAACTCATAAAGACCTATTGGAATTTGGAATGATTTTCGCTCATCCAAATTTGTCTATACATCTTCTCGATGTCACTGTTGAAAACATATCGATATAATCTCCAACGCAGAATTAGGACTGGGAGATCTGCTTGAAGCACTGGGCCTGGCAGGAGAATGTCGTTTAGACTTGTACCGTTTGCCGTTGGGCTTGAGGCATTAAAAACGACCCGCACCTTTGTGGTGGTAGACTCCGCCTTTACTACGGCGTGATGGGGCAAAAAATAGTTATCAGACGACTCAGCTGATATCATGGCTGTAATTTTTTGCATATGCCCTAATGTCTCGTATTCAGATAGGACCCTGGTATACTCTTTTCCTAAATCTGGGTCCTTTGCTAACCGTGTCTCATTCCTAAAGAATTGCGAACACGCCCTCCTAAGAGACCTAACTATATTTAGCTTATCTGGGTACTCCTGTCTGAATGGCAGCGAGACTACATATCTCCCATCCTTGTTCCTATGCGTAGTTTCCTTATATAACTTTTCGCAGTATTTGTCATCTGCGTTTGGGCCTTTATGTCTAGGCCGATTTTCCAACTCCCAGAACGCTGTGAGTTGTTTGTCCAAAGCGACTTCGCTGTAAAAGGACACTATGTTGGTTGTTGGACTCGATGACTCTACGTGGCCGGTGAGTATCCAACCGAATACCGTTTCTTGGGCCAATAGTATATTGAAGACATTCTTCTTTAGCCCACTTAGTATTATTTGCGGATATACATCTCCGCCGAGTATAATGTCAACTTCCTCGTTGACATAGAAACGTTTGTCTGCCAAAACTAAATCTGGAAAAGCCTGCATAGTCGTAGCGTCGACATGGCAGCATGGCAGATTTCCAGTTAGTTTCGCAAGAATTAACACTGAAGTTGTCAAGCTGAAGTCCGGGTCCACTGTTGAACGCAGTTCAATGTTGGATGCCTCCTTGACTTGGGCCGACACGGCATTCGTTATACCCGATACACGGGCATTCATTTTCTTTGCCGGTAAATTTATTCTGCGTTTCAGTCGTTCTGTCATAAAGGAACACTCTGAACCAGAATCTATCAGTGCTCTTGCTGGGAAGTCAGTACCATTATGACGAATGGTTACTCTAGCTGTCCCTAGCAGAACACCTGCGCTTGAATGAACATGGCAGGAATTAACGTTTCTATCACTTGCCTCCCGTCTCCCTTGTGCTTGCGTAGAGGTGGAAGCACCATGATCCATATTGAACTGGGTGGCGTTTGTTTCCTGGTTCTGACGCTTTTCCAAATGTAGGAGTGTATTGTGACGAGAGTGGCACTTGCTGCAGTCGTATGAGCTTGGGCACTTCGTCACGGTATGTGCTGGGGATAGGCAGTTCATTGGTTTTTATATAATTAACTCGCTCTTCCGGTGTTAATTTCAAAAAACTGGGGCATGATCGTAATCTATGGCGATTAGATCTACATTTGGCACACAGCACTTTTGTGACCTTTGCTTGGAACGTTCCAAGCCTTTTTGTAGGGGTTTCGTTCGCCTTTTTCGACGCTTGCGGTTTTTGGCCTTGCGAACTTGCACACCCCACAAACCCAGACACTGTTTCGAGTGTCTGGAACCGATTCGACAAGAATTTGTCCATATCCTCCCATTTGGATATTTCTACTTTATGGTCTATGCTTTGTTCCCATAGACTCAGCGTACTTTCAGGCAACTTTGTCGAGCACAGATAAGTACTGATTGCGTCCCAATTCGACGTGTCAATTTTATGACTTCTTAAAGACGCAAGGCAATTATTTATCTGCCGTTGCAGGGTTTTAATCGCGCTACCACACTCACTCTCTACCTTCTCTAAATTGAACAATATTTGTAACTGCGAGTTCACTAGGATACGTTTATTTTCGTATCTCTCGCATACATTTTTCCAGGCTGTATCGAATCCCTCATTCGTGAGTGGACTTTTTTCCACTATATCCCTCGCTTCCCCTTTCGTCTTATTGACGAGATGAAACAGCTTCTCAACGGGTGTTAGGCGTTTGTTCAAAATATAAATGGCCGTGAACATATCCCTAAATGTAGGCCATGAGAGATAATCGCCTTTGAATACTTCAGTATCGCATGGGGGCAGGCGGATACTGTGTTCCCGTTCAGACTGATCGGTAGGGGTTTTCATTACCTTTGTGAAGGTTTCCTGGCGTGTAGCCATATTAGACATGCAACGTAAATAAATTGCATATGTACCTTTGTATTTATTTTTCACGGAGGTAATGCCTGTCGCGTCTAACTTACTTGAGCTCATTAGCTCATCATACGCCCCTTTAACTTTTCTCCAGTGGACTTTCAACTCCTCTTGTTGCAGAGTTAATGTATGGACAGTATGGGTCTCTACATCTGCATCATTATAGTCGGACTCGAACTCCGTGATGTTATCAGCTAATCTGATGAAGTTATCCATTTTATTGGTATCAACTAAGTGTTGGTTTTAGGCAGACAAGGAAAAGAGGGTGATAGATGAAGGCTGCGACTGCAGAGATTGCCCAGGGAAACTAAAACGCCCAAATAAATTCTTATTACCCAACTTCAATAAAAGCCGTCGTTAGAGTGATTATTTATTGATTTCTTTTTAATATTTGGGGTTCTTTATTGTTGCAGACTTGGCCGTATTGTCTGACCCTTTGTTACAAAAAAAATAACAACAACACTGTGACTTTCTCGCCACCCACACACGTATGTATAAGAGTTGTGTGAAAATATATGTATATGTTTTTTCGCAAACAATATTTAAATGAAAAGTGCGCGGTATCCAAACGAGCGAAAAAAAAGTGAATTATTAGTGTAATTAAACTATTTAACCGGTATAGTGAATTATTAGCCGTTGATAGCACAAATTGTGTATGTCTATATATAAAAAAAAACTGTGATAAGCGCAAACGAATATCGAACGGCTCGGTGAATTTGAGGTTATGTAACCTCTTACTTTATGCTGTGTCTGGAAAACCTTACCACTGGTGGGGGGATAGTCCAGATAGTCACAAAGCTGAAGTTTTGACAGCAAATTCGGGCAAATGGCCAAGGTTAATTTAATTACACTAAAAAAAAACACTCTTCGCACTTAAATTTGGATAACTCGCGGCACTTATAATACGAAGTATTTGCACAACAAAAAAAGTGGCAAGAAATATACACTTACGCTGCTTTGATGTGGTGATTGGCAGATGTTTAAAGTGGCGGAGCTGTGTGGTCAAAAGGCTGCTTATGTTTGTGGCTGTAGCTTTAGCAGATAGTGCACTGTTGAATATAGTGGATAGTTTTTTTTTTCTTCGCTGCAGTGGTCGAGTAATGGACTGTAGATTTTTTTTCCGTGCTGGTTCTAAAATTGAGCGGCGAGATGGATCATGAATAAACTCGACAATGGTGGTTCTTGGCACGCAGCGATGGCTCAGACACCGCGGTCGAATTTATGATTTTTGGGAAGAAGAAAAGAAAAGAGGGAGACGAGATTTCTCGTTATAAATATGGCCGTTTATTGTATTGGCGGCCGCCGTGGTGTAGCGGTTAAGTGTTCGGCCTTCTACACCAAGTCGTGGCGGTTCGATGCCCGGCAAAAGTAACATCAAAAATTATTTAGAAAAAGAATTTTTCTAAAACGGGGTCGCCCCTCGGCAGTAGTTTGGCAAACTCTCCGGGTGTATTTCTGCCATGAGAAGCTTCTCAGCAAAAAATTCATTTGCTTTGCAAGTGCCGTTCGGAGTCGGCAAAAAACTGTAGGTCCCGCCAACTTGTAGGAAAAACTCAAAAAGCAACACACCACAAGTTGGAAAGAGAAGCTCGGCTAAAAATCTCGTTAGAGGTTATGATGATAACCTGTAGGTATATCGCCGCCATTAGTTTTTTTTTTTTTTTTTTTTTTTTTTTTATTGTATACAAAGAGTGTCAACAAAGTTATTTTTATTACCTAAGTTATGGCGTTGTAGAAATCCTGGGGTGGCTGCGATGTCGATCCTGGCTCGGTTGCTGAAAGAATAGACGGTTGTCAAGTCGTTGACAACCGTTGAACCCAAAATCATCCTCCGGTTTTAAGGGGAGGTGAACCAACACATGCACACCCACTTGCATGTATATGTGCTGACAAAACATGAATAATCATGCATACGTACAGGTAGGTGTGTGGGTGCTTGGAAAGTGACATTAGGGTGTCACTATTTTTAAGATTTTAGGCATCGGGCCTAAACAATTACCATACCATTACCATACCATTACCATACCATTACCATACCATTACCATACCATTACCATACCATTACCATACCATTACCATACCATTACCATACCATTACCATACCATTACCATACCATTACCATACCATTACCATACCATACCATACCATTACCATACCATTACCATACCATTACCATACCATTACCATACCATTACCATACCATTACCATACCATTACCATACCATTACCATACCATTACCATACCATTACCATACCATTACCATACCATTACCATACCATTACCATACCATTACCATACCATTACCATACCATTACCATACCATTACCATACCATTACCATACCATTACCATACCATTACCATACCATTACCATACCATTACCATACCATTACCATACCATTACCATACCATTACCATACCATTACCATACCATTACCATACCATTACCATACCATTACCATACCATTACCATACCATTACCATACCATTACCATACCATTACCATACCATTACCATACCATTACCATACCATTACCATACCATTACCATACATTACCATACCATTACCATACCATTACCATACCATTACCATACCATTACCATACCATTACCATACCATTACCATACCATTACCATACCATTACCATACCATTACCATACCATTACCATACCATTACCATACCATTACCATACCATTACCATACCATTACCATACCATTACCATACCATTACCATACCATTACCATACCATTACCATACCATTACCATACCATTACCATACCATTACCATACCATTACCATACCATTACCATACCATTACCATACCATTACCATACCATTACCATACCATTACCATACCATTACCATACCATTACCATACCATTACCATACCATTACCATACCATTACCATACCATTACCATACCATTACCATACCATTACCATACCATTACCATACCATTACCATACCATTACCATACCATTACCATACCATTACCATACCATTACCATACCATTACCATACCATTACCATACCATTACCATACCATTACCATACCATTACATACCATTACCATACCATTACCATACCATTACCATACATTACCATACCATTACCATACCATTACCATACCATTACCATACCATTACCATACCATTACCATACCATTACCATACCATTACCATACCATTACCATACCATTACCATACCATTACCATACCATTACCATACCATTACCATACCATTACCATACCATTACCATACCATTACCATACCATTACCATACCATTACCATACCATTACCATACCATTACCATACCATTACCATACCATTTACCATACCATTACCATACCATTACCATACCATTACCATACCATTACCATACCATTACCATACCATTACCATACCATTACCATACCATTACCATACCATTACCATACCATTACCATACCATTACCATACCATTACCATACCATTACCATACCATTACCATACCATTACCATACCATTACCATACCATTACCATACCATTACCATACCATTACCATACCATTACCATACCATTACCATACCATTACCATACCATTACCATACCATTACCATACCATTACCATACCATTACCATACCATTACCATACCATTACCATACCATTACCATACCATTACCATACCATTACCATACCATTACCATACCATTACCATACCATTACCATACCATTACCATACCATTACCATACCATTACCATACCATTACCATACCATTACCATACCATTACCATACCATTACCATACCATTACCATACCATTACCATACCATTACCATACCATTACCATACCATTACCATACCATTACCATACCATTACCATACCATTACCATACCATTACCATACCATTACCATACCATTACCATACCATTACCATACCATTACCATACCATTACCATACCATTACCATACCATTACCATACCATTACCATACCATTACCATACCATTACCATACCATTACCATACCATTACCATACCATTACCATACCATTACCATACCATTACCATACCATTACCATACCATTACCATACCATTACCATACCATTACCATACCATTACCATACCATTACCATACCATTACCATACCATTACCATACCATTACCATACCATTACCATACCATTACCATACCATTACCATACCATTACCATACCATTACCATACCATTACCATACCATTACCATACCATTACCATACCATTACCATACCATTACCATACCATTACCATACCATTACCATACCATTACCATACCATTACCATACCATTACCATACCATTACCATACCATTACCATACCATTACCATACCATTACCATACCATTACCATACCATTACCATACCATTACCATACCATTACCATACCATTACCATACCATTACCATACCATTACCATACCATTACCATACCATTACCATACCATTACCATACCATTACCATACCATTACCATACCATTACCATACCATTACCATACCATTACCATACCATTACCATACCATTACCATACCATTACCATACCATTACCATACCATTACCATACCATTACCATACCATTACCATACCATTACCATACCATTACCATACCATTACCATACCATTACCATACCATTACCATACCATTACCATACCATTACCATACCATTACCATACCATTACCATACCATTACCATACCATTACCATACCATTACCATACCATTACCATACCATTACCATTACATACCATTACCATACCATTACCATACCATTACCATACCATTACCATACCATTACCATACCATTACCATACCATTACCATACCATTACCATACCATTACCATACCATTACCATACCATTACCATACCATTACCATACCATTACCATACCATTACCATACCATTACCATACCATTACCATACCATTACCATACCATTACCATACCATTACCATACCATTACCATACCATTACCATACCATTACCATACCATTACCATACCATTACCATACCATTACCATACCATTACCATACCATTACCATACCATTACCATACCATTACCATACCATTACCATACCATACATACCATTACCATACCATTACCATACCATTACCATACCATTACCATACCATTACCATACCATTACCATACCATTACCATACCATTACCATACCATTACCATACCATTACCATACCATTACCATACCATTACCATACCATTACCATACCATTACCATACCATTACCATACCATTACCATACCATTACCATACCATTACCATACCATTACCATACCATTACCATACCATTACCATACCATTACCATACCATTACCATACCATTACCATACCATTACCATACCATTACCATACCATTACCATACCATTACCATACCATTACCATACCATTACCATACCATTACCATACCATTACCATACCATTACCATACCATTACCATACCATTACCATACCATTACCATACCATTACCATACCATTACCATACCATACCATACCATTACCATACCATTACCATACCATTACCATACCATTACCATACCATTACCATACCATTACCATACCATTACCATACCATTACCATACCATTACCATACCATTACCATACCATTACCATACCATTACCATACCATTACCATACCATTACCATACCATTACCATACCATTACCATACCATTACCATACCATTACCATACCATTACCATACCATTACCATACCATTACCATACCATTACCATACCATTACCATACCATTACCATACCATTACCATACCATTACCATACCATTACCATACCATTACCATACCATTACCATACCATTACCATACCATTACCATACCATTACCATACCATTACCATACCATTACCATACCATTACCATACCATTACCATACCATTACCATACCATTACCATACCATTACCATACCATTACCATACCATTACCATACCATTACCATACCATTACCATACCATTACCATACCATTACCATACCATTACCATACCATTACCATACCATTACCATACCATTACCATACCATTACCATACCATTACCATACCATTACCATACCATTACCATACCATTACATACCATTACCATACCATTACCATACCATTACCATACCATTACCATACCATTACCATACCATTACCATACCATTACCACCATTACCATACCATTACCATACCATTACCATACCATTACCATACCATTACCATACCATTACCATACCATTACCATACCATTACCATACCATTACCATACCATTACCATACCATTACCATACCATTACCATACCATTACCATACCATTACCATACCATTACCATACCATTACCATACCATTACCATACCATTACCATACCATTACATACCATTACCATACCATTACCATACCATTACCATACCATTACCATACCATTACCATACCATTACCATACCATTACCATTACCAGTACCATACCCATTACCATACCATTACCATACCATTACCATACCATTACCATACCATTACCATACCATTACCATACCATTACCATACCATTACCATACCATTACCATACCATTACCATACCATTACCATACCATTACCATACCATTACCATACCATTACCATACCATTACCATACCATTACCATACCATTACCATACCATTACCATACCATTACCATACCATTACCATACCATTACCATACCATTACCATACCATTGACC
>CAXKVI010000147.1:0-20000 GCA_964058755.1 Campiglossa producta
AATAAAATAAAATAAAATAAAATAAAATAAAATAAAATAAAATAAAATAAAATAAAATAAAATAAAATAAAATAAAATAAAATAAAATAAAATAAAATAAATAAAATAAAATAAAATAAAATAAAATAAAATAAAATAAAATAAAATAAAATAAAATAAAATAAAATAAAATTTTAAAATAAAATAAAATAAAATAAAATAAAATAAAATAAAATAAAATAAAATAAAATAAAATAAAATAAAATAAAATAAAATAAAATAAATAAAATAAAATAAAATAAAATAAAATAAAATAAAATAAAATAAAATAAAATAAAATAAAATAAAATAAAATAAAATAAAATAAAATAAAATAAAATAAAATAAAATAAAATAAAATAAAATAAAATAAAATAAAATTAAATAAAATAAAATAAAATAAAATAAAAATAAAAAAATAAAATAAAATAAAATAAAAGAAAATATAATAAAATCGAATAAAATAAAATAAAAAAAAATAAAATAAAATAAAATAAAATAAAATAAAATAAAATAAAATAAAATAAAATAAAATAAAATAAAATAAAATAAAATAAAATAAAATAAAATAAAATAAAATAAAATAAAATAAAATAAAATAAAATAAAATAAATTTATATAAAAAAATTAAAATAAAATAAAAAAAATTAAAATAAAATAAATAAATAGAAATTTTAAATTAAATTAAATTAAATTAAAATAAAATAATATAAAATAAAATAATATAAAATAAAATAAAATAAAATAAAATAAAATAAATAAAATAAAATAAAATAAAATAAAATAAAATAAAATAAAATAAAATAAAATAAAATAAAATAAAATAAAAATAAAATAAAATAAAATAAATAAAATAAAATAAAATAAAATAAAATAAAATAAAATAAAATAAAATAAAATAAAATAAAATAAAATAAAATAAAATAAAATAAAATAAAATAAAATAAAATAAAAATAAAATAAAATAAAATAAAATAAAATAAAATAAAATAAAATAAAATAAAATAAAATAAAATAAAATAAAATAAAATAAAATAAAATAAAATAAAATAAAATAAAATAAAATAAAATAAAATAAAATAAAATAAAATAAAATAAAATAAAATAAAATAAAATAAAATAAAATAAAATAAAATAAATAAAATAAAATAAAATAAAATAAAATAAAATAAAATAAAATAAAATAAAAAAATAAAATAAAATAAAATAAAATAAAATAAACTTAAAAAAAAATAAAATTAAAAAGAAAAGATAAAATAAAATAAAATAAAATAAATAAAAAAGTAAAATAAAAAAAATAAAATTAAAAAGAAAAGATAAAATAAAATAAAATAAAAGTAAATTAAATTAAATTGAAGAAAATAAAGTAAAATAAAAAAGACATAATCACCCTCATAATTTTTTGCGACCAACCTATTCAACGCTCCACTTGTACTTGTTTAATATCTTGCAAAGTCTGTACTTTATTGTATAACTTGCAAATTTATAGCAAAATTTTGTACATTATGCAATACGTTAAGGTCATTGTTTAGCTAATTAAGACTGTTCGCTTTCCCTCTCTCCACCTTTCTTGAACAATGATAATAAATTAGTTATAAGCTTAGCGAAAATTTAATGTGTTCTTTGGGTGGTAAATATTTATTTAAGAATATGTAATTAGTTTTTCACGACTTAGTTAATTAGTTTGGTATAAGATTAATATGCTTAAGTGAAATTTGGTGATCTTAAGATGTATGTAATTAGATCAGGTGTAGGAGAGAAATTTATGCATAAATTGAGAATAAATTGAAATAGATACTGGAATAAGATACCAACGCCTTTAATTAGATACTATCGTCAACATTACAAATTTTGGATTTACTCTATCAATACTATCGGAATTTATCGACTACCAATGCAATCTTGCCTTAATAAACTATTCTGAAATCTCAGCTGAAACACAAAGTTTGGCTTGTGGCAAAAATCAAAAAATTAACGAGCCAAATAATAGCTAAGGGACTTAAGATAGCACGAACTGCAACTATAAAAGCAAATGAAGCGTAAAATAGATCAGCATTAAGATTTCATTTAATAACATACAATTAGGTTACTTGAGAAATGCAGAGATTTGAAGCAGGAGCTAATAAAAATCAAAGTAGCAAAAAGATAGTTAAACCGACAAAAATGAAACAAAAAATTTAATCGTGTGGTCGTAAATTGGGCAAATAAAAAAAAAACAATGCCCTACCAACTTTGCTTAAAGTCAAAAGCAATGAAATGAAATGTGAAACAAAAATTTTGTGTAAAGCGAAACAATGAAAAATCTCGTAAAAGTACTCTGACCACAAACGCCAAAAGTCAGTGTCAAAATATGAAGCCAATGTCACGTTTAATTGATTTTCGAAAGCTAAGGAAAAGCGAGCGAGTACATACAATTGAAAGAAAGTATGCAGATGTGAGACCAAAAAGTCACATGCCTTTCACAGCATCTTCAGTTGATGCGACACAGAGCTCAGAGAATTTATTTCTATGTATGAGTAAGTGTATGAGCTCTTAAAAATTTATTTCCGCTTCATAAAATATATGCACTAAAACCACAAAAACGAATTTGGTTACAAATTGGATTTGAGACAAGGGCACATATGTTACTGTTACACGGAATCGGATAATTGAAAAAATAAATAAAACTAAAATACAATAAAATCAAATTAAATAAAATAAAAGAGAATAAAACAAAAAATAAAAAAAATTAAATAAAGTAAAACAAAACAAAATAAAATAAAATTAATTAAAATAAACAAATATAAAAAAATAAAATATAACAAAGTAAAAAAAAAAAAAATAAAATAAAATAAATCAAAAAATAATAAAATAAAATATAATAAAGCAAAATAGAATAAAATTAAATATAATAAAGCAAAATAAAATAAAATTAAATAATTTTATAAATAAATAAAATAAAAAAATAAAATAAACATAAAAAAAATAAAAAAAAATAAAATAAAATAAAATAAAATAAAATAAAAAAAATAAAATAACATGAAATAACACAAAATAAAAAAAAAATAAAAAATTAAAATAAAATAAAATCAAATAGAATAAAATAAAATAAAATAAAATAAAATAAAATAAAATAAAATAAAACAAAAAATAATAAAATAAAATAAAATAAAATAAAACAAAAAATAATAAAATAAAATATAATAAAGCAAAATAAAATAAAATTAAATATGATAAAATAAAATAAAATAAAATTTAATAATTTTATAAATAAATAAAATAAAAAAAATAAAATAAAATTAAAAAAAATAAAATAACATCAAATAACACAAAATAAAAAAAAAAAACTAAAATAAAATAAAATAAAATAGAATAAAATAAAATAAAATAAAATAAAATAAAATAAAATAAAATAAAATAAAATAAAATAAAATAAAATAAAACAAAAAATAATAAAATAAAATAAAATAAAATAAAACAAAAAATAATAAAATAAAATATAATAAAGCAAAATAAAATAAAATTAAATATGATAAAACAAAATAAAATAAAATTAAATAATTTTATAAATAAATAAAATAAAAAAAATAAAATAAAATTAAAAAAAATAAAATAACATCAAATAACACAAAATAAAAAAAAAATAAAAAATTAAAATAAAATAAAATCAAATAGAATAAAATAAAATTAAAAAAATAAAATAACACAAAATAAAAAAAAAATAATAAAAAAATTAAAATAAAATAAAATCAAATAGAATAAAATAAAATCAAATAGAATAAAATAAAATAAAATAAAATAAAATAAAAAGAAATAAAATAAAATAAAATAAAACAAAAAATAATAAAATAAAATATAATAAAATAAAATAAAATAAAATTAAATATAATAAAGCAAAATAAAATAAAATAAAATAATTTTATAAATAAATAAAATAAAATAAAATAAAAAAAATAGAATAACATGAAATAACACAAAATAAAATAAAATAAAATAAAATAAAATAAAATAAAATAAAAAAAAATAAAAAAAAATAAAATAAAATAAAAAAAAAAAAAAAAATAAAATAAAATAAAATAAAATAAAATAAAATAAAATAAAATAAAATAAAATAAAATAAAATAAAATAAAATAAAATAAAATAAAATAAAATAAAATAAAATAAAATAAAATAAAATAAAATGAAATAAAATAAAATAAAATAAAATAAAATAAAATAAAATAAAATAAAATAAAATAAAATAAAATAAAATACAATAAAATAAAATAAAATAAAATAAAATAAAATAAAATAAAATAAAATAAAATAAAATAAAATAAAATAAAATAAAATAAAATAAAATAAAATAAAATAAAATAAAATAAAATAAAATAAAATAAAATAAAATAAAATAAAATAAAATAAAATAAAATAAAATAAAATAAAATAAAATAAAATAAAATAAAATAAAATAAAATAAAATAAAATAAAATAAAATAAAATAAAATAAAATAAAATAAAATAAAATAAAATAAAATAAAATAAAATAAAATAAAATAAAATAAAATAAAATAAAATAAAATAAAATAAAATAAAATAAAATAAAATAAAATAAAATAAAATAAAATAAAATAAAATAAAATAAAATAAAATAAAATAAAATAAAATAAAATAAAATAAAATAAAATAAAATAAAATAAAATAAAATAAAATAAAATAAAATAAAATAAAATAAAATAAAATAAAATAAAATAAAATAAAATAAAATAAAATAAAATAAAATAAAATAAAATAAAATAAAATAAAATAAAATAAAATAAAATAAAATAAAATAAAATAAAATAAAATAAAATAAAATAAAATAAAATAAAATAAAATAAAATAAAATAAAATAAAATAAAATAAAATAAAATAAAATAAAATAAAATAAAATAAAATAAAATAAAATAAAATAAAATAAAATAAAATAAAATAAAATAAAATAAAATAAAATAAAATAAAATAAAATAAAATAAAATAAAATAAAATAAAATAAAATAAAATAAAATAAAATAAAATAAAATAAAATAAAATAAAATAAAATAAAATAAAATAAAATAAAATAAAATAAAATAAAATGAAATAAAATAAAATAAAATAAAATAAAATAAAATAAAATAAAATAAAATAAAATAAAATACAATAAAATAAAATAAAATAAAATAAAATAAAATAAAATAAAATAAAATAAAATAAAATAAAATAAAATAAAATAAAATAAAATAAAATAAAATAAAATAAAATAAAATAAAATAAAATAAAATAAAATAAAATAAAATAAAATAAAATAAAATAAAATAAAATAAAATAAAATAAAATAAAATAAAATAAAATAAAATAAAATAAAATAAAATAAAATAAAATAATAAAATAAATTTTAACAAAATAAAATAAAAGATGACTTAAAATTAAACGAAACAAAAAAATAAATAAATAAAAAAATATTATAAACAAATACATATGTAAGAATAAAACAATTAACATCGGGTGCGCTTCGAGCAGGATTTGAAAGATTAGTTTTCTAAAATACTCGGAACCGCTCATCACTAACGGGCTCACAAGTCTGAATGTGTGGGTTTATATCTGTCTGCCAAACCGTTATGCAGCCATAGCTCTCACATGCAACCAACTAGTTAATAAGCCTTTGTATCAAGCACTCAGAGTGATGTTCACTGGACGTTGACATAAATCAGCTTGTCAAATAAAACAAAGGTAATTTGGTAGAATATATTTGTATCATATACCTAGCTCGTTCCATGTAAATTCGGTGGCATTAGTGTGTTTGCTACCAGACTCACTATCAACCATCGAAGCAATAGACAGCGCATGTTGTTAAGTGGTTGCTTACAAGTGAGTGACTGAGTATAGAAAACAACATCCATTGAGTAGTCAATGCGATCATAGCGCTCTCTCAAGCGCAGCAATAACTTCATTGCTCGAGACGCCAAGCAAAGAGCGTAATAATCTGTGTGAATGTGGTTCTAGTTATTACACTAGGTGACAAGGCCTATTCTAGGGTAAATTGAAAAAATGTTTCACTCATCGATATACTTTTTAAGGGTTGTTCAATTTTCTTCGCTCAACATGGGGGTATAACTTAAACTTCAAACGGTATTTCTTCCTACAAACAGTTTTTCTTCAATGTTATTTATTTGAGGCGAACCGAATATATTTGTGTTGAATTAAGCGAAATAAGTGATATCTAACACAAAAAGGAAACTAAGCCTTCTAAACTATTTACTCTGCGGTTTCACTTACATTCAAACTTTCTTAGATATTTCTTCTTTATTGTTCTTAATCAAAGTAATAACAAATAATGATGATGAAAAGCCAACAAAACAAATAATAATTTACTTATAATCCAACATCACCATTTGAATAAATTTCTCATCCATAAAGCATATATAAGTATATTTATCAAGCTGTGCTTAAAATAATCAAAGCTATACCATTTGAAATTTGCATAATGTAGTTGAATTAAATTTAATGCCATTTTGTTTTGAAATGCAAATTCATATAATTTGATCCTATTATTATACAGTTAGCTGCAAACAATTATAGAGTATGAATCAGGAGCGGATACACGGGTGGGGTTTCAAAAAATATAGTAGAAACAAGTAATACCCGGAAAACACCTGAATAAGATTCTAGCATTTTTACCATTTCTCGGAAGATATATTATCTCATATTTTATCAAGGTGAAACTCTAGCTACACGCCAAACATCAAGGTCATCGAGTCATAAAGATGATTGTTTAGAATATATCGGGCCCTGGTAAACTTCCTGAAAGAAAAATTATCCCATAATTTAACCTAAGCATAACACTACTCACATACCAAATTTCAAGTAAATCCAACCATTTATTCGATAGTTTAGAATAAGTCAGTCCTGGGTCCACTTTCCGTGAGAAAATTTATTCTATATCTTAATTAAAGCATATATGTAGCTACCTACATACCAAGTTTCACGCAAATCGAACCATAAATACGATTGTTTAGAACAGATCGGTCCCTGGTCCACTTCGCGTAAGAAAAACCGTACCATACTTTAACCTAAGCAAAACGTTACCTACAAACCTGATTTCAAGTAAATCCAGCCATCTATACGACAGTTTCGAATATGGCGGTCCCGGGTCCACTTCGATAAAAATAACTTTACGAAACACTCTCCAGGCTCTTACTAATCTATCCCGAAAATTTAAAGAAAATCGGCCGAGTAGCTTTTGATTCCATAAGCTACATTCATAGATACATATATCCTATTTTATAAGTATAGATTAAGCAAAAAATACGGCAAAAAAAAACCACGAAAATTACAGTAGAAATATAGTAAAAATACACAAAAATAAAGAAAGACACGCCAAAAAAATATAAAGTAAAATTAACACAAAAAATAAGGTGAAAACGACCAAAAAATATAGTAAAAGCTACTCGAAAAATATAGCAAAAATTACACATTAGTCATGATAAAAAATACACAAAAAATATAGTATAAAATTATTCATAAAATATAGTAAAATTACGCAAAACATATAGTAAAACTCACACAAAACAGACAGTAAAATGTACACAAAAAATATAGTAAAAATTGCTCAAAAAATATGGTAGAAATTAAGCAAAAAATACTGGAAAAATACACAAAAATATAGTAGAAATTAAGCAAAAAATACAGTAAAAAATACACGAAAATTATAGTAAAAATATAGTAAAAATTATTTAAAAATATAGTAAGTCAGGCGAAAAAAATTAAGTAAAAATAACACAAAAAATATAGTAAACCCGACCCAAAAAATATAATAAAAACTACTAGAAAAATATAGCAAAAATTACACAATAATTATGATAAAAATTACACAAAAAATATAGTAAAAAAATACTTTTATATATATATATATATATATATAATAAAAATTAAACAAAAAGACAGTAAAATTTATAAAAAAATATTGTAAAAATTACACATAAAATATAGTAAACATTGCAAAAAAAATATGGTAGAAGTTAAGCAAAAAATACTGGAAAAAATACACAAAAATTATAGTAAAAATATAGTTAAATTTTTTTAAAAATATGGTAAGTCACGCGAAGAAAATTAAGTAAAAATAACACAAAAAATATAGTAAAACCGACCCAAAAAGTATAGTAAAAACTACTCGAAAAATATAGCAAAAATTACACAATAATTATAGTAAAAAATACACAAAAAATATAGTAAAAAAAATACCCATAAAATATAGTATAAATTACACAAACCATATATGTAGTAAAAAATTACACAAAAAAGACAGTAAAATTTACAAAAAAATTTAGCAAAAATTATACATAAAATATGGTAATCGTTACGCAAAAAATACAGAAAAAAATACACAAAAAACAACAAAACTGCATACTCACATTTTTGCGTTTACGAAATACACTTTCGGTAACTTTTTAAGCGATTTACATAAGTGATACCACGAATCTGACATTGCCCATACTAAAAAATATATTTTTTTGAAAAACAAATATAAAAAATAGCTTTAAAACTGTGAATGAAAAATTTTCCCGAAATTAAGTGAAAAAATTTGAATCCCCCCTTTTCTAAATCCTGAATCCGCCACTGGCATTAGTCTATACTAAATTGATTTCTTCGTGCCCAAAAATGTTGCATTTCAATATTTTACCAACAACAAAAACTACAACAATAACATAGCCACACCTTTGTTAATAAACAATAGAATTTAGTTTTATCAAAAAGAGGATTTTCTCAAAATTGAAATGTCAAATGTTTTATTTATTAACTAACTATATTGCAATAATAGAATTGGGCTGCAAGGCTTATTTCAATGAGCGTAGACTATAATCAGATTTATGCCATTATAATGGATAGAAATTTCTATACAATTTCATTGCAAGGACTTGTTAGAGAAGAGATCTATGGGCGGATGTATGTACGTATGTGAATATATGTTGCTACGCACGTGTTGTATTATTGTTAATAAGTAATTGTCGGTCATTTGTACAATGAAACAATTGTGGTAGTGACTTTCATTCAAATTCAGAGAAAATCTCTGCTTTATTTTATTTCAATTTATTTATTAAAGATATGTTTGTTTGGCTTTGAATGCAAAGTTTTGCATTAATTTTCTAAATTGAAATTAAGCCTCGTAAAAAGTTTCTGTTGATGATTTTGTTTGCTTGTTATTGCTGTGCAAATTAATAGGAATTTCAGAGCTTAGTTTAATTAGAGTGACATTTTGGGGCATTAAAAGCTTTTGCCACATAATAAACTTTGTTAATTGCAACGTTTGAGTTCTCGTTAGTCTTGAGCTAGAAAGGGTGGTGTATCCTCGCTGCTATGCAGATACTGGTTTGTGTTCCCACTCTTCCCATAGCATATATTATAACGGGCTGTGTAACAAATATCCACCTTTGGAATTTTATAAGGACAACAGGATTCTTTGCAAGGGTATTTCCAATACGTATTTACATGAAAGGGACATTGGAATTTCAAAAGTAGTTTAATACAATGCGTAACAATATGCTTTCAAGCTAAAACAATTGTGTTTAACCTGAAATCTTACAATCATAGTGCACTTTTTATAGGTTAATATAGATACACGGCGTATGAGTAACATTCATTTATATTTAAGTTAGAAAAGTTCAGATAAATTTTCGTCATATTTTGGTTGATATCTCCGAAACGGTTTGAGATATCAAAGTAAAACTTACACAACGTTCAGGCTCTCATGAACACATTTAACTCGATAACCATAGATACTGTAAAATCAATTTCTAGGCATCTCCTGTGCATCCTTAAATAATTGTACCAACATTTTCAGTAATTCTCTTAGATTACAACTTTTTAAAAAATTTAAAAAAAGTGAAATTTTTGAAATTTTTCGTGGAATGCGGTAGGGTTTTACTAATCACTTCAACTGAGGTCGGAACCGCTGCATACTTTTAGGCACAATAATTTTTCCATAAAACTTCCATATGCTTTGATATTGGTACTCAACAGCAAAAATATGTAAAAAAGCTTTTAATACAATTAGCCATGGTTGGTTAAAGAAAAAATAAACATAAACACACAACACTCATATGGTTGCTGTCATATTTTGAGTTTCATTTTGACTTATGTGATTTTGCTCTAAATTGCAAAATGATTAAATGTGTGAAAATTGCGTCCATGGAAAGCTTTGAATTAAATTTTTATGGAATAAAAGAGTTAAAATAAAATTTTAAATGTGTTTTCCCAAAAAAATTATATTTCTAGTTAAGTACATCTGTTTACATTAGATTTTTTATTTTTATACCTTTCATGAACATGAAATGGTATTATAACTTTGGTCCGATGTTTGTAAATATGAGAAGAAGAAGAGATAGACCCATCAATAAGTATACCGAAATGATCAGGATGACGAGATGAGTTGATTTAGCCATGTCCGTCTGTCCGTCTGTCCGTCTGTCTGTCTGTCTGTCTGTCTGTTTGAACGCAAACTAGTCCCTCAGTTTTTGAGATATTTGGCTGAAATTTGGTATGCGGCCACCATTTTCCAATATAGGAATCATTTGTCGGAACCAGCAAGATCGGACCAATATAACATATAGCTCCCATACAACCGATTATTCCGATAAACGGATTTTGGGCTATAACTCCTGTAATTAAACACGAAGGAACGTCAAATTTTATAAGTGTTGCTATTTTTATATGTGAAATATCGGTGCTGAAAATCATAGAGATGGGATAAATATTTCACATAGCTCCCATACAATCGATTATTCCGATAAACGGATTTTGGGCTATAACTCCTGTAATTAAACACGTAGGAACGTGAAATTTTGTAAGTATTGCTATTTTTATATGTGAAATATCGATGTTGAAACTCATAGAGATGGGATAAATATTTCACATAGCTCCCATACAATCGATTATTCCGATTAACGGATTTTGGGCTATAACTCCTGTAATTAAACACGTAGGAACGTGAAATTTTGTAAGTATTGCTATTTTTATATGTGTAATATCGATGTTGAAAATCATCGAGATTGGATAAATATTCCGATTGTTCCGATAAACGGATTTTGGTAGATCATCATCATTTATTGGCGCTTAACCGCCTAAGCGATTTTGGCCGTTTCGTATCAAAGCACGCCAGTCATTCCTTTTTAGCGATAACCGACGCCAATTGGAAACCCCAAGGGAGTTCAAGTCATCCTCCACCTGTTGTTTCCATCTCAGTCGAGGCCTCCCCCTTCCTCTGCTGCCGAATTCAGGCGACGATAGGAAAACCTTCTGTGCTGGAGCTTCTTTGTCCATTCGCATAACATGGCCCAGCCACCGGAGTCTTTGGGCTTTAATTCGCTGGACTATGGTCAGATCTGCGTAGAGCTCGTACAGCTCATCGTTAAATTTCCTTCGATACTCGCCGTTGGCATCACGGGAAGGACCATAAATCTTCCGGAGAACTTTTCTCTCAAATACTCCAAGGGCCATCTCATCTTCTCTTGACATTGTCCATGAATCTGAGCCATACATCAGGACAGGTATGATGAGAGACTTATAGAGCGTGATCTTTGTTCTTCGAGAGAGGACTTTACTTCTCAATTGCCTACTCAGTCCAAAGTAGCACTTGTTGGCAAGAGTGATTCTCCGCTGGATTTCTAGACTGATATTATTTTCGGTGTTAATACTGGTTCCCAAATAGACGAAGTCTCTCACAGTTTCAAATTTGTAACTATCAACAGTGACATGGCTGCCAAGGCGCAGGTGCGCCGATTCTTTCTTTGATGACAGCAAATACTTCGTCTTGTCCTCGTTCACGGCAAGACCCACTTTTTTCGCTTCCTTATCCAGTCCAGAGAAGGCAGCGCTTACGGCGCGGTTGTTAAGGCCAATGATATCAATATCATCGGCATACGCCAGCAATTGCACGCTCTTGTAAAAGATTGTACCATTGCGGTTTAGCTCTGCTGCTCGAATTATCTTCTCCAGCATCAGATTGAAGAAATCGCACGAAAGGGAGTCGCCCTGTCTGAAGCCTCGTTTGGTTTCAAATGGCTCAGAGAGGTCCTTCCCGATTCTAACGGAGCTGTTGGTATTGCTCAACGTCATTTGGCAAAGCCGTATAAGCTTTGCAGGGAAGTCAAATTCAGACATGGCGGCATACAGGCAACTCCTTTTTACGCTGTCAAAAGCGGCTTTAAAATCGACAAAGAGATGGTGAGTGTCGATTCTCTTATCATGGGTCTTCTCCAGGATTTGGCGTATCGTGAAAATCTGGTCGATGGTAGACTTGCCAGGTCTAAAGCCACACTGATAAGGTCCAATCAGTTTGTCTACGATGGGCTTCAGCCTTTCACACAACACGCTAGAAAGAACCTTATATGCGATATTAAGAAGACTAATTCCGCGGTAGTTGGTGCGGTTAGCGGGATCGCCTTTCTTGTGGATTGGGCAAAGCACACTTAAATTCCAATCCGGAGGCATGCATTCGTCTGACCATATTCTGCATAAGAGCTGATGCATGCTTTTTACCAGCTCTTCGCCTCCGTGTTTGAACAGCTCGGCGGGTAGTCCGTCTTTTCCAGGCGCTTTGTTGTTTTTGAGCCGGGATATAGCTATCCTCACTTCATCATAGTCAGGTGGTGGAACGACTTTTCCATCGTCAGGGATTGGGGTATCGGGTTCGACGTCTCCCTCGCAATTTAGCAGTGAGGAGAAGTGCTCCCTCCATAATTTAAGTACACTTTGTACGTCGGTTACCAGGTCGCCATTATTGTCCTTACAGGAGCTTGCCCCGGTCTTAAAACCTTCCGTCATCCGCCGGATCTTTTCATAGAATTTTCGGGCATCATTCCTGTCAGCCAGCATCTCAAGCTCCTCACACTCACGCCTTTCGGCCTCACTTTTCTTTTTTCTGAAAAGGCGTCTCTCTTCCTTCTTTGCCTCACTATATTGTTGCCATACACTGCGGGTTGCGCCCGTTCGCAACGTCTCCTTGTAGGCAGCGTCCTTTTTTTTCGAGGCAGTTTTGCATTCCTCATCGTACCAGTTGTTCTTGCGGGCTCGCTGGAACCCTATAGTGGCCTCAGCGGCGGTACGCAATGAGTGAGAGATATGCTTCCATTGCTCGGTTACATCGTTAGGTCGAGGATTGCCCTCTGCTAGCAGGTGTGAGAGTCGAGTTGTGAAATTATCAGCTGTCTGTGTCATGCGCAGCTTCTCGACGTCAAACTTTCCTTCCGTTACTGTGCGCACTTTCTTCGTTGCACAGAGGCGTGTGCGTATCTTGGCTGCGACAAGATAATGGTCAGAGTCAATATTGGGACCACGCAGTGTACGCACGTCCAGAACGGTGGAGCTATGTCTGCCGTCAATCAAGACATGATCAATCTGGTTTCTAGTTCTTTGATCAGGGGACAGCCATGTGGCTTGGTGTATTCGCTTATGCTGGAACCTGGTACTACTGATGACCATATTGCGAGCAGCGGCGAAGTCAATCAACCTAGTGCCGTTGGGGGATGTTATATCGTGGAGACTGAATTTTCCAACTGTGGGACCAAAGACTCCTTCCTTGCCCACCTTGGCATTAAAGTCGCCGAGCACGATTTTGATATCATGCTGGGGGCAGCGATCATAAGTCTGTTCAAGTTTATCGTAGAAGGAGTCCTTCTCTGCGTCGTCCGTCTCCTCTGTCGGCGCATAGGCGCAGATAAATGTTATGTTGAAAAACCTCGCCTTGATGCGGATCGCAGCGAGACGCTCGCTCACAGGTGTGAACGCTAATACTTGGCGGCGAAGTCTCTTTCCCACTACGAATCCTACACCACGCGCTTTGCCGCGTGTCTGGCCACTGTAGTATACGTCACAAGGTCCGATGGTCGTCTTTCCTTGTCCCGTCCATCGCATTTCCTGCAGGGCGGTGATGTCAGCCTTTGCGTTCATGAGGACATCAACCAGTCGGGCAGCGGTACCATCCCTTGAAAGGGTCCGGACATTCCAGGTACATGCCCTAATATCCTTCTCGTAGTCCTTATTTCGTTTTGCCGGGTCGTCAACATTAAAGGGGGTTCTCATCCGAGGCTTTATTAAAATTTTCAGTGGACTAAATTTTTTACGTGGCGGGTCCCAAACCCAGCGCACAACCCGTCTCCGGGATTTTGATAAAAAAAAATATTCACACATTTATATAGCGAGCCGCTTGCTACAAGACAGACACCCGCTTGCAGACGCACCACGTGGTGAACAGACGCTGCGAAAAAGACCTCGGTGAGCCCTTAAACCAAGTATGTCAGAGTGGTCCCACCGGGGCTCCCTCTCTTTCTGCCGCGAGCCTAGGTAGCTCCCGTTGCCCAGAGTGCACGAACGAGGACGCAAGAGTCGGGATTGAGCAAGGTCACTTAGCAACCACACTCCATTACACTCCGTGCAAATTTTGGAAGTATCGCTATTTTTATATGCGAAATATCGATGTTGAAAATCATCGAGATTGGATAAATATTTCACATAGCCCCCATACAATCGATTGTTCCGATAAACGGATTTTGGTAGATAACTCCTGTAATTATATAGGTAGGAACGTGAAATTTTGGAAGCATCGCTATTTTTATATGTTAAATATCGATGTTGAAAATCATTGAAATGGGATAAATATTTCACATGGCCCCCATACAATCGATTGTTCCGATAAACGGATTTTGGTAGATAACTCCTGTAATTATATCGGTAGGAACGTGAAATTTCGTAAATGTTGCTATTTTAGAATGTGGAATGTCGATGTTAAAAATCAATGAGATTGGACCAATATAACACATCGTCCCCATAAAATCGATAGTTCCGATAATTTCGGTATGAGCTAAAGTTAAATTCACACAGGCTGTACTGGGGATCAAACAGTGAAAATCGTGACGCTTATTCATGAAAGGTATTTAGCCTTCGGCACAGCCGAAGACAGCTTTCCTTACTTGTTTTTATTTAAATTTTAGATATGCACTTTCTGGAAACAAATTTTCCATTCATCATTGTAGTCGTGTGTACAAACTTTTTAATTGAAAATCGTTTAACCGGTTTTCCAAACATCCGTTTCCCGTTAATACAGTTCGAGTGTAGATTTGTTTTTACAATAAACAATGATCTACAAATGATCGCAAAATCACTCCAAAATGATCCGAAAATTATCCCAAAATTGTCCCAAATTGATCCCAAAATGAACTCAAAATAGCCCCAAAATAATTCAAAAGTGACCCCTAAATGATCTCAAAATGATTCTAAAATAATCGAAATATGATCCCAAAAATATACAATACAAATACAGTACGGTAAAATGGTAACCCTGGGCGGATACCCTACTTGAAAATAGTTTAGTTGGTATGTCGGCGAAAATACCTTCCATTTGATACCTATATAGGCTTACCTAACTCAATAATTTAAAAAAATTGAGATAGGTGACAATCCTGTACAACCCCAAAGTGGCAACCCCCAAGTGGATAGTCTTAGAATCAATCATACTATCTATATGCCAAATATCATCCAAATCGGTCAAGGGGTTCCCGAAATAGTCCGGATACACAAATATGCTTCGGTAAGGTGGCAACCCTACTTGAAAATATTTTAGTTGTCACGCCTTTGTACATTATTGCAAAAAAAGTTGAGATATATGGCAGCCCTGTAAGCCGCCCCAAGTGGCAACACCAAAGTGGACAGTCTTAGAAATCGCATTTTATCTCTATGCCAAACTTCATAGAAATCCGTCAAGCGGGCCTCGAGATAGTATCGGATATACTGCGATAATGAGGCAACCCTAGTTGGCAACCCTACTTGAAAATATTTTAGTTTTCATGCCGCCGAAAATACCTTTAATTTGTTACCAATATTTGCTTATCTTACTCAATATTAAAAAAATGAGATAGGTGTCAACCCTGTAATAAAACGCAAGTGGCAACACCCAAGCGGATAGTCCTAGAATCAAACGTACTATCCCCATGCCAAATTTCATCCAAATCGGTTAAGCGGTTCTCGAGATAGTACCGGAGGTGGCAACCCTAGGTGGCAACCCTACTTGAAAATATTTTAATTGGTATGTCGCCGAAAATACCTTTCATTTGATACTGATATTGGCATATTTAGCTCCATAATTTAAAAAAAAATTTAGACCATGTAAACCGCCCCAAGTGGCAACCCCCAAGTGGATAGTCTTAGAATCAATCATACTATCTTTATTCAAAATTTTATCATCATTTCATCGTGCTGCTTTGTATTCGATTTTCCTTTTTTTCTATCATACTTCAAATATAATTATCTAAAAATAGTTTTCCACTGCTCCTCTCTTACAAACGTGCTACTGTGCTCCTTCCTTTAACATCCGCATTGATTTTACGCTGATTAGACAGACATTGATCGATTGAGCTAATACACTGTCCATCACACTTTTGTGTTAATTGTTTACTTCCAGTTAAATGAATCGCATAAAATTGTATTAATCATAAAAGAAAATAATTATTTTCAAGCTCAGCGAGTCAATCAAGGCGAATGGTTTATCGACAAGGTATTGAGAGCTGATAAGTAAAAATTTAAAGATACAAATTTATTTATAAGTTTATTTATTTTTGTTTTACTCTTTAAAGTTAGTCTTTGAAATTATTATTGAACCAGATTTCATCTCATAATGTACAAATTTCATTTCGATTGAGCTTTAATTAATCAGTGTACTTAGTAAAGTGCACTGAAACCAGATAAAAATTTTAATTAATGAATGAGATATCGCGCGCACATGTGTGTGTGTGTGTGTGTGAGTATCCATTAAAAAAATCAGACTCAGAAGTTTTCTCAATTATTGAAGGTAAATATGATCCGGCTTCAAACTCACATTCACATATCGTCGCTCGTTTGCCAAAAGCATGAAAGTGCCAAAATCAAAATTTTGGGAAATCGTATTTGAAAGTTTATTGTTCTCGCAAAATTTGAAATTTTAGTTTTTGACAAAAATAAATTTTTTAAAATTTTCGTTATGCCACAACTATGAACATGTAGCAAATGTTTAAGAATTGAATTTCTATATTTTTTTAAATTTTCGTTGTGCCAGAAACACGAAAGTTTAGCAAAATTGTTACGTATACGCCATGGTGTCTGTGGTTCTGTGCAATAAATTCTTGTTTTTTAAATATTTTTCTGGCACAATTTTCAGAGATTGATCTATAAATTCATGAAAATAGCATTGCGAATTTCCGGGGTTTCCTTGTACTTTGGAAATCCAGAATTTCCGGGAATCGTAGAAAAACGAGAGATTAGTCACATGAGCCTTTTTACTCAAATCTGGAAAATTTTCACATTCATGCCTCTGGCAGGCGAGCAACGATATGCATCTACGTATAAGTAGATATTTTGGCGCAATATAAACTAATTGAGTTGCAATGAAACCATATATGTACGTAAGAGAACGTGGGAATACGCACTGAATATCAAATAACTGTTGGCCTGTTTGACTTTACAAAGCTTTGTTGCCAACACTTTAAGTTGGACCATACTAATATCGCAAATAGAGCGACCAGCACACCATCTATCGGATTTTTTCTTAATTTATAGTACCTGGGTGATCGAGCTTGCTCGGTGCCATCAATTTAGCACTAACTTTACTTACCCAAAATGACCCCAAAATTACCATAAAATAATCCCAAAATAATCCTAAAATGATCCCAAGAAGCCCCTCAATGTTCCCAAAATGATCCGAAATTGAACCCAAAACGACCCAAAAATTATCCCAAAATGATCCCAAATTGAGCCCAAAATTACCCAAAAATGATCCTAACATGATTCCCAAATGACCCCAAATTTATCCAAAACTGATCCCAAAATAATCCTAAAATAATCTCAAAACAATCCCAAAAAGACCTTCAAATGTTTCAAAAATTATCTCAAAATGATCTAAAAATAATCCCAAAATGATCTGAAAATAACCCCAAAATTTTTCCAAATTAATCCAAAATTTAACCCAAAATTATCTCAAAATAGCCCCAAAATTATCCCAAAAATAAATTATCCCATAAATAATTATCCCCTAAAATAATCCAAATATGATGAAAATATGGCGGCAACCCTACTAGAACATATTTTAGTTGGTACATATGTCGGCAAAAATACCTTTCATTTGATACCCATATTGGCATATCCAGCTAATTAATTTAAATAAAATTTAGATAGGTAGCAACCCTGTACACCCTCCAGGTGGCAACTCCCATGTGGATAGTCTGAGAATCAATCATGCTATCCATATTCAAAATTTTATCGAAATTGGTCTAGCGGTTCCCGAGATAGTCCGGACATTCAAATATACAAATATACAAGTTTAGCTCTTTTAACGTTAACTACAAGATATTCTCTTGCTGCTTTTGTTATGATGACTGTCATGGCTAAAATGAGAATTTGACAAGTTTATTTGTATTGACAACAGTCTGATATAAACCCCACATTCATCTATTTATATATTTTGGCATATAGTACGTTACCCCATCACAGATAATGCCAACGAGACAATACTGCCTCAACTCATCAGCCGCCAACTCAAATCAAACAATCCGCCCCAATCAGTAAACGAGCCAAATAAGGCTCCAACATAAACAAAACTAAAAACTCTGTGCTAACACAAAGCGCTCACAGGAAGTGCAGCGAACAGTGGCTTACATAAGTTGTTCTCATTTTAGACTTATACTACAAAAGTTTTTTTAGAGTTGCTCTTTTCGAATAGAAAACAAATTTAAATAATAGATTCAACATAATGGATTAGTTTTTTTATAAACTGATCTCAATTAAGTCTTAGTTTTTGGTTGAGTGAAAAATAAATAAAGAAGATCCGATTGAAAATTGGGTTCCAGTTACGATTTTTTTTTTCAAAAGCAGTTTCGTTCATCCATTCTTTACCCCCTTCTGAACCACCGTAGAGTGCGCGCCTCTTCGACTCCGCTAACAAATGGCACATAAACGCGTGCGACAGGAATAAAATAGTAATTGTTGTTGTTTCTGCTGCTTTTGTTGACGTCACTGACATTTCAGCAAATGTTGCCGCACTCCTGCTTGATTGCTTGTCATAATAAATACTCATCATCGTCAGCTTAGAGATGACATGATATCGAAATTTTGTTGCTAACATCTATCAAAACAACAACCAATAAGTATTAGCGTCTATTGTACGTTCTCAATTTCCGGCACGAGCTTGGGTGCTAACCAACCCCGTCTGTGCTTGTTGTATGCATATTTATCATTGATTTATATCACCATTGTTGTTGTTTTGTTATTGTAATATGAGGGAGTAATGGTGAGTGGGTACACTACCAAACACTTGCTTGACTTGAGTAAAACAATAACTATTTATATATATAAAATAAAATATAATAAAATAAAATAAATTAAAATAAAATAAAATAAAATAAAATAAAATAAAATAAAATAAAATAAAATAAAGTAAAATAAAATAAAATAAAATAAAATAAAATAAAATAAAATAAAATAAAATAAAATAAAATAAAATAAAATAAAATAAAATAAAATAAAATAAAATAAAATAAAATAAAATAAAATAAAATAAAATAAAATAAAATAAAATAAAATAAAATAAAATAAAATAAAATAAAATAAAATAAAATAAAATAAAATAAAATAAAATAAAATAAAATAAAATAAAATAAAATAAAATAAAATAAAATAAAATAAAATAAAATAAAATAAAATAAAATAAAATAAAATAAAATAAAATAAAATAAAATAAAATAAAATAAAATAAAATAAAATAAAATAAAATAAAATAAAATAAAATAAAATAAAATAAAATAAAATAAAATAAAATAAAATAAAATAAAATAAAATAAAATAAAATAAAATAAAATAAAATAAAATAAAATAAAATAAAATAAAATAAAATAAAATAAAATAAAATAAAATAAAATAAAATAAAATAAAATAAAATAAAATAAAATAAAATAAAATAAAATAAAATAAAATAAAATAAAATAAA